>BQNB010059575.1:8073-37271 GCA_026074375.1 Tanacetum coccineum | reverse complement strand
TGTGTTAGAAGATCCTACGCTTTGAGCTGGAAACCCTGTCAAGGAGATTCTTTGAATCTACCTGATCACAGGTACAGTATTTATACTGTAAAACGGTCCTACGGAACCGGAGGTTAATCTAACCAAATCCGGACGAATGACAAAGCCATATTCGTCCACCCGCTTTATTGCTAACTGTTTTATTTCAGGATACATAAAGATGGAGATGGTGATGCCTCATTCCAGCTGAAGTCGGATTCATTACCACATGCTCATGCTCAATCTACAAAGACATTCTATAAGCATCAAGATTCAAGAATCATGAAAGCTCAAGAATTAAAGACAAAGACTTCCGCACAAACTCTGATATACAAGATCTTCCTTCAAAGATATCAAGTCTATCAAGGGAGATTGTTAGCAAGCTTTCAAGATGATGCAAAGTATGAGCATGTTGGTCAAGACACAAGATCGCAAGGTGGCAAAGACGATCAAGACAAAAGGATAAAGATTTAAAGATCTCGGACGCAAAGACGAAGTCAAAAGACAATGACAAAGGCTCAAGATCAAAGATCACAAAGCATGAAGGAACAAGCCTACAACGTAGACAGAGACAAAGATCACAAGAGCTTAACGACAAAAGCAATCTCATTGATCTCATGAAGGAGTGTCACAATGAACTCACTTCGGGGGAGATTGTTAGCCTCAAAATAATGAGTCGAACAATGGAAGTTCGTTCATAACTATATTAGGTCTCAGTCATTAAATAATTATACGTTGTAATAGGCTACACGGG
This sequence comes from Tanacetum coccineum, assembly GCA_026074375.1. NCBI lineage: Eukaryota > Viridiplantae > Streptophyta > Magnoliopsida > Asterales > Asteraceae > Tanacetum > Tanacetum coccineum. The sequence continues at coordinate 36,499 of BQNB010059575.1, read as the reverse complement.
TAAACGGGCTCTTAAATGTAATCTAACCGGTCACGTGTATCGGGCGAAAGCCCAAGTAATCCCGAGCCCGGCCCGTAGAAATACCAAGGCATGAAAGCCTCTTGGTATTAAGTATAAATACCCCTCTCCAAGTATGGAGAGGGGGTTGATTCTTGTTAATTCTCATTTTGTAATTTGGCAAGTAATCATCCAACTCTCATTTTCTCTCTACCTTTCTCTCTCTAACTTCTCTCTAAATTTCTTCCATTTTATCTCATCTTATTTTCTTGTTCATCATAATGAAGTGAAAGTGATATTGGGTTCCAACAAAAGTGAGTAGGATATCTTATTTAATCACAACCTTTTAATCAAAAATAAATTGATGGTGAGGATGAGTTCATTTGATCTATGCTAAACAGTGGGTCTTTAGGGATCTCAACTCTAGATTTCAAAAAGATTAATTTATGGATTTGGTGTGTGTTGGTGTGATATGTGGCATCACAAGGATGAGGGAGAGAGTAAAATACAGATTTTTGGTGTAAAATATGAGTTATGTGTGTGTGTGTTGGTCAAAGTGAGTTTTTATATGTTTAGAGTAACATAGCCAAGTGTTGGCATAAGTGGTGAGGTTGAATCACAAAGTGGACACCTCCCACTTTGTGTTGTCCGCCCCTATAGGGTGTTTTTTTCTTGTCCCACAAATTGTAAATACGGGTATTATCAAAGACCGAGATTTAAAAATTGTACGCTATGTAAAGATTTTTACGAAATACAAAAAATGGCCGTAACACAAACTAATAAAAATGAATGTAATAAAATTAGAATCTATGACATTGAGAAAATATAAGCGTCGATGCTAAATGTAGAATTCGCCGGTTTTCTTTGTATACGTCACGTAAATTACAAATGTAAAAGCCCTAATTTCTCCCGTGTAGTCGTGAGTTCAATCTCAACATAAAAAATAAAAAATATAATAATACTCGAGAATAAAATAACGACCTGAAATTGACGGATTGTCACAGAAAAAGACAGCAACGGGGATTTAACTAACCAGTGTAGTTAGTTAATATTACAACATATATGTTTTTTGGTGTATTCTTAGAAATTTACCAGTTAAACAGGTTACTGCATCTAAGTCCATGGTACTCATTATTGTGGTCTCGAGTGATATACCAAGCCAAGTTCTAAAGTCTACTACATCACCGGCACACTCATAATTTTGTGGAGTTTTTGGTAAGCGTTTGGAAACGGAATAGGCTTAATTCTCATAATTTGATATTAAGGGTTATTGTGCGCGAGGTAATGTAACTAGCAATTTTTACAAAAGTATGCTAAAAAATTTAAACATGGCATAATTTTAAGCATATAGCATATTATTTGTAAAAAGAAGGACAAGTAGGCGTTCTAATTCTCCATCCCCCCACTTAAATTATACAACATCCTCGTTGTATAGATAAAAAAATTAAAGAAAATGAGAAATAGAATTAGAACGAGGAACTCCTCTGATATTTTGCTCGAGATGATTCTCGAATTTGAGTTATTAAGCAAAAGTGTGTTGAAGAAGCATCAGAATGCCCATATGAGTTCAACACACATATTTTTCCAGAGTATACCATCACCAATTCGTCGATTTATTTATAGCAAGGTCCTACATAAAATTTTAGAAGATAAAACGTGCAATCCTATCTCGGCTTTACAATGGTTACAATGCGAAAAAAATAAACACACGTACTGTACAGGGATTTAATACGCCGTATCCCAAACCCAAGGCTACGCCGTATTACAGCCTGTATAAAAAAATTGTTTAAGTTGAAGGAATTTAAATACAAAAATTAAAGACTGATAACGTTTAGACAGGTCCATACGGCGTATCCATAAAGGTTCGATTCGCCGTATGGAATGTCTGGGAAGACAGACTCAACAAATAATTAAAAATTACAAATGACCGAGTTGTCTCCCAGGAAGCACTTTTCTTTCAGCTAGTCTTTAAGTTAGACTTTTTTTTTCTCTTCAACTACATTATTTGGTGCGCTTCACGAGCCATCCACGATTCTTTTTGTTGAAGAGGTCGCGGTAGATGCTAGACATGGGACCTATGGTTTTTCTGAAGTGTCTCAATTGCTTGATGATGTAGCTATATCTTCATCAGAGACCCTCTAAGTTCGTACGACTCTGAATTCTTTAGAATTGCATAATTCATCTCAGTTTCTAACGTCGCTCTTAGTGGGAATAGGTATTTGAGGAGAATAATCATTACTTTCTTCAAAGTTTTAGATTCCATTCCCTTCATGTGCATCCAAATATGGTTTAAAAAATGATTCGGAGCAAGAATTTTTGCGGTTTTTGTTGTAGGGTTCATCACATTCATCGTTACTTGGTTCGATGTTGCTTATTGATCTTTTATCAATGAATTCTTTTACATAAAAATCCCATAGTCCGTTCTTAGTGTTTCTATCCATGTTCCAATGATTTTTAAATTTTGATCCCACCCAATTTAAAAATTCGAGATAGTCAGTCCCATTGTTTAAGTCATCTGGGATCTTACTATTGTAAGTATGGGATAGTGGATAATATTTAAGGAAAATGTTTTCACCCAATTCACTCCAAGTAGTGATTGTACCATCAATCTCATTATTCCACTATTCCTTTGCATCTCCACTAAGCGAGATTGGAAAAATGTGCAATCGAAGTTAATTTCGATTTACATTAGGAATTTTAATCCACTCTGATATCTCTAGTACTTTTGCCACGTGGTCGATGACGTCACTCTTGTTTATTCCATTGAAGGTATTATCCCGTAATATCTTTAAGAATTTGTCACCGATCTTAAATTTAGTATTTAAGTTGGTACTATGTGTAGTATTATCTGAACCATGAAGGTTATCTTCAGAGGCATGTTCCGTCATAGTTCTAGTTTTCGTTAAACGTTTCCTGAGTACAAGAACAAACGATTAGTAGGATGTGCCCTCAGGGAATAGAACACAGAAATCAAGAAATCGAATACAAAAATTCAAGTATGCTACTGTATCAGGTGATCGATACGACTTATTCAATTGATTTGAATACGCCGTAATAATCTGTTGAATGACAATACGTCGTATTGAGTTTGCAGAATACGCCGTATTGTTTGGAAGAACATGATACGTTGTTTAGACTGCAGAAATCAATACACTGTATCTGGGTAGAAAGTTTGATATGTCATATCCAATTGGTGGATACGCCGTATCAGGTGTTCAACCAGAACATAGTACTTTGAAAACAATTAAATAATACATAAATTTAAACAAACAATTAAGCACACAAACAAAATTTAAACATAATTAAATTATGCTAATTAAGGGTTAAAAATACTAATAAAATAAATATTAAACAATTTTCACTCCCCGGCAACGGCGGCAAAAACTTGATGTGTCGCTGTGAGGTTGTTGATTATGAAAGCTCAAGTTTTAAATTTTTTATTTTGCCGACTTAACCTAAAACAACACTTTAACGGGTAGTGTACCCGGTTAATATGTAGCTTCGTTGGTAAGTAGGGTGTTGAACACTAAGAGCGAGAAAGTTAACCTTATATAATATCAGTATTTTATTTAGTCTAGTTAATTCTATGTTAATTCTAATTAGTGTTAAACCTATGCTAAACCTAGTTCTAATGATAAGTGGGGGTTTCAGCCTGAGAGACTGGCACATGTTTGTGGTGACTAAAATCAATTCAATACACAATAATCATGCAAGAAGATAATCAGAAGATAAAAGAGCGGTCAAGCCAAATGATAGAAAACTGTATTAGCCATATTAAATCCGATTAAACGTTGGTTTGTTTGTTTAGTGCAATGAGTGCTTATCTCGAGGCGGCATATCATTCTTTAAGACTTAGCGTTACATCTTCCTAAGACCTAGACACGTTGAATCCTGTTACAATTAACGCATCCGCATAAAGCATCATTTTAGTTTAATTATAATCTATCTTAGGGATTAAAGCAATGGTGATCTTGTTAAACCCTATCCCATCAGGACTTTACCCACTTACTGCTTGACGACATTTTATATACTGGTAGTCCACTGTCCAAGTCTTTACCAATTGATTAAGAACGTACTCATTGGTCCAAAGGGTCACCTGCCAGGCCAACTAAGCTCACTAATCTAAAGGCAAAGATAGGATATTACTTGTGATCCAATTGGTCTAGATATATAAAAAAACGTGATAATGGAAGAAGCCACCTAATAATCCAGATCACTTGGTCAGTCTCAATTAGACCATTGAATGATGGTATTGCATATTTAGCATCATTAGACAAAAGACAGCATGAATGATAAACATAATTAAACAATCAACGATAATTTAAGCAATCGACTTTTATGATAATGGTATAGAGAATATGATTGATGACATCAAATAATGTCTATTTTATAGCATCATTTATCCCATGTTATTAACCCATTTTGTATAGTTATTGCAAAGAATTGTTATTTAATCATTTATATTTTAGAATTGCAGTAATTATGGAGTAATTAGTGAAAGATAGCAAAAGGCGCGCATTCTGGAGCTTAAATGTAGATATTTTGAAGAAGACCAATACGACGTATCCATCAAGGAAGATACGGCATATCCGTGCCAGCACTCACCAAAGACCACTCAGGAATAAAGATCAATACGCCGTATCCAGAGGACTCAATACGCCGTATTCAAGATATGGTATCAATATAATATTCTAAAAGATATCAAGCATGGTCCCTACTCCAAGAAATCCCCAATACGTCGTATCCAACTCTTGGATATGTCGTATCCAACCGACTTCCAGACCCTATAAATACAAAATTCAAAAATGAGTGTTAAGTGTGCTAAATCATATTCTTGATACCTAAACCATAAAAGTAAATTTTCAAAGGAGAAAAATAGTAGAAGAGGTCAAGCAACGTATTCAATTCCATAGAAGACAACATGTAATTCCGTATACTTTAGTAATCGTTCAGTTTTTGGTATCATTCCTTAACTCGGTTAGTTTACCTTAGCTAAATAATTACTCTTGTATTTATTATGACGTCTGAAGGCTAATATCTTTGGGTATTAGCCATTAGTATGAAGATCTGAATGTTTGGTATTTGTTTATCTCTTTTTCTTGATTTATCGTTGAGTGCTTGTTTATGTTTATCAATTTATACTTTTTTACGCACTTTTGTATGCGACCTATCATTCAACTGGATCTACTAAAGCGGACCAAGCGGATCTAGAGTTCGGGATAACTCTCCATATAGTAATTTATACATCTAGAATCATAGTTACATAAATATTGTCCTTATAAGTCTATGTCTAGAATACGCTTCGGGCTTAACTAGTTAATTGGATATTGTGAATGGTTTATTGATCGTGTTAACTAGCAGGTGACCTAGATAATTCAACAAGTAACATTCTAATTCCATTGGATAGTTGGATAAGTGGACTACTAGTGTATAAATTACCATTAAGCGGTAAGTGGGTAAAGTCTCTATGAGCTAGGGTTTAACAAGATCACCATTGCTTTAATCCCTAAGATAGATTATAATCAGCAAATAAGGATGCTTTATGCGGATGCTTTAATTATGACATAATTAATGTGTCTAGGTCTTAGGATGATGTAACGCCTAAGTCTTAAGAATGATATGCCACCTCGAGAGAAGAAATCATTGCACTAAATAAACAAACCAACGTTCTAATCGGATTAATAATGGTTAATACAATTTTCTTATATAAGGTTCGACCGCTCTTTCATCTTTTGTTAATTAGCTTGCGTGGGTAAAAGTGCCTTGAATTGATTATAGACACCAACCAAACCGTGCTAGTCTCTCAGGCTGAAAACCCTCATTTTCCTGTTAGAATTAGGATTTAGACTGACATAGGTTTAACATAGGATTAGGATAGAATAGAATTAGTATAGATTAGATAACCAAGATAATAATTAAATTGAGAGATTTAACCACGCTTCAAGTGTTCAACACCCTACTTACCACCAAACTACTACCGATCGGGTACACTGCCTGTTAAAGTGTTGTTTTTGGTTTAGTCGACAAAATATAAATTTAAAACTTGAATCATCTTATATATACTATACAACGACAGCACATCAGCAATTCCTTTTGGATATTTCACTATCCTATCCGCTAATTCCACTATTAGTTTAGTGTGAGCTAATTCGCCTAATCCTAAGTTAAGGTAGGTCAAGAGAGGCATAACACTAACGCTAGCTCTTAAGTCAACAAGGGCATTATCAAAGCAAACATTATTAATAAATCACAGTAAAGTGAAACTCCTTGGGTATTTCTCCTTTTGGGATATGGATTCATCGGTATGTGAAGCTTTAGAGTAAGCTTTCGAGAATTATGGTCCATATGATCGCTTTTTTCCGTCACAGTAGTAACCATTTAAACGACTTGGAAATGGAATCATCGTTTGTCTTGTCTCATACATGAATGTACTGTTCTGTCCAGTGGATACGGCGTATTGGGGAGATCTAATACGGCGTATCGGGTGTGAATTAGCTTCAATAGTAGTCGAGATTGACTTGACATGATCTCTTGGGTTCGTTTTAGTCGAGCTAGGTAGACTTCCAAATCCTCTCTCCTGTAGTACCTTTCTCATTTGCCTGATTTGTATCTCCAATGTTTTAATTGATTCTCCTTGGTTCCTTATGGCAGCATCCGTTGAAGCTCGGATTTCTTTGATCAAGTTAGAGTTTTCCTTGTGTCTTTTTGCTGATTCTCCTATAAATTTGCTCAAGGTATCTTCCATTGATTGTCTTCATTCTTGGTATGAAGGATTTGCGTTGTTCCTTTGATAAAATCATGGAGCTGTTGCTCTATATCCCCCACCTTGAAAAGGTCCACCAAATTGCGTATAGTAAGCTTCTTCTAGGGTTTTCTCTTCTTCTTTTAGTAGGCAATCTTTGCTGTAATGGGGTCCTTTGTATTGTTCACATCCTACTTGAGCAGCATAAATTTTTTCATTCACCTTCTTGATCTCTCTTCCTAGATTGTTCAGTTGTGCTTGTATAGCAGCCAGTCCGTCAGAAGTCTCAGTACTTCTTCCTCTAGATGTTCCATTGTGCCATTTTTGAGAGTATTCTGCTATTTCTTGGATGGCCTTTTTAGCATCGGCTGTTGTCTTAGTTGGAACGACTGTGACATCCGAGAATTTTCGAATTTTTAAGATAACGATTTTACCCCTTTGACTTTTAGGTCTGGCTTGACTTACAAGAACGACCATCTAAATCACGTTTTCACAGCGCGGGACCCTATAGACAATTTGATTGTAAATGAAATTCCTGCAAACTTTTCAGTTTTTGCCCTGGGACCTGGAGGGAGGAAACGAGCCAAAAAAGGGCTATTATAAACAGCACCGCAAACATTTTTCGAAACAATATACAACGCGGGACACACAAAACAATTAAATTGTATCTTTTCAGTACAGTATTTATTTAATAAAAATATTAAATTAAATTAGTTTCATGTTAATTAAAAGCGTTGAGAGAGATTAACGCGAATAATCGAGTTGAAAATCAATTTTATTTCGGACACGACGAAACCGGTTCACAAATGAATAAAGATTTTTTATTATTGAATGTTATAAAATATTTCTGAAATATTATCAAATAAATACTCATTTTTATCGGAAAAATGATTTGAAAAACAATGGCGCAAGTTTCGAGATTTGAATCGACCGTTAAGTCGCTCAAATGGGTCCCGAACCGTTTTTATAAAAACTATAATAAAAATGTTACACTTTAACCCCTCAACTATTTCAAATTGTCACTTTTAATATAAAGTTTTAATATATATATAATTTTTATATACATTTTCTCATTTCATCTCTCATATATACACACACTCTTTTTTTTAAACTCTCTCCCCTCTCCACTCATCTTCTCCGGCGAGCTCCCCCGCCGCCGGCCACCACTCGCCGCCGCCGGGAAAGTTTTCCGGCGGGTTTTATCCGGCGAAGACCAAAAAGACTCCCCATCTTCCGATCTATTCGATCCCCATACCCACTCTCCCTCACGCGCTCCATCACCTCCCCACTCCACCCACACCGCCGCTGCCTCCCCACCGTGACACCACCTCCACACCTACACCATCATCATCATCATCGTTTCATCATCGTCATCACCATCCCACGTCACCCATCGCCACCACGCAACAACCACAGCCACCATGAGGGTGTGTGTGGTTTCTTATAAGCACAAAGGGTGCGAGTGGTTTTATAAACAACTAAAAGAGTGTGTTTGGACGTTATAAAGGGTTCGTTGGGTTCGGTGGTCATAAGCCCCAAGAAGGGTGCGGTTAGTTTGTGTACACGCACCACAGGTGCGTTTGGTTTCGGGTCAACCAACAAATGGTGCGTTGGTTTTGTTAGTTATCACCGGGGGTGTTCGTTTGGCTTGTTGAAATCTTGGGGTGTTCGTTTGGTTATGTGAACCCGAAAGGGTGTTTGTTGCTCGGTGACAGGAAAGCCGCAAGGGGGGGAGGGTGTCGTCATGGCTGTCAAACAGCCGAGGTGGTCGGGTTGAGGGTTAACAGCTAGGGGTGTTTGTTTGTGAGTTGGGTCGGGACAGCGGGAATGAGTCGGGTTGGCTGTCAAACAACGGGACAACTGGGGGCGGAGGGATTGTTGTGTCGGGTTGGACAGCCGGGTTTGTGGGTCCGGGTAGACCCGAAAAAGGGTGTTCGTGTGGGGTTGGTTGTGGTTCACAGCCGAGGGCATCAGGTTTGAGTCTCAACCGACAGGGGTGCGTTCGGTTGTGTTTATTACCAAAAAGGGGTGCGTTGGTAATGGCAGCAGGGGGGGTTCGGTTTGGGTTGTACACCATCATAGGGTCCGTTTGGTTTTGTACCGCAGCAAAAGGGGCTGCGTTTGGTTTAATTTCGGCACCAAAAATAGTGCGGCTAGTTTATATAAAAACAAGGGTGCGTGTGGTTTGGTGGCAGCCACCCGATTAGGGTGCGTTTGGCTGCGACACAGCCCACAAGGGGCGTTTGGTTGTGGGTTTAACAGCCACGAGGGCTGTTTGGGACAAGGGTCCGTTTGGTTGGGTGTGTAACAGATTTGGGATGTTTGGGTTAACACATCCAAAGGGGTGTTTGTTTTTGGGGATGACAGCCAAACGGGGGTGTTTGGTTTGGCAGTTTTGCCAAACGGGGGTGTTTGGTTTGGCAGTTTATGACATTTGGCTTGGTAGAAAAGAACATAGGGCGTGTTTGGTTTATTTACACAATGAGGGTGCGTTTGGGGTAGCAGGATTGACACAAGGATGCGTTTGGCTGCCGTGAAAGCAGTTAGGGTACGTTTGGTTAGTGATGATCAACAAGGGTTCGTTTGATATATATAACTCTAACCAATAAAAATATGCTAAGATTTGATATAAATATTATAATCAGACCGGTGGTTAATTGGTTAAATAAATGTGACTAATTATTATTTTCGGATACATTATATTAGACTGCGAACGAATATAAAACACTATGATTCGTATGAAGTTACAATATGAAAATAATGTTTATTAAATGATAATTAATAAACACTCTTGAAATGTTAAAATAATTTCTATTAAAATAAATTAGGAAAGTGGATTTGCAATAAAGTCGTTCGATTTGGGATCATTTTATAAACAGAAAGGTCATGGCGAAATTTATATAGATTTCTATATTGAGTAACGTTTTACTAGAACTTATATTGTTTTATAAACCGTTAAAGGAGCTAAAGTTATATTTTAAAGTATATTAAAATATAACTACATCATAACTTGACAACGGGCGAAAACTATACTTTTACAATGAGATAATTATTTTTAGACACGATCTGTCAATGAAACGAAACATGATTTATAAAATATTGGATTATATTTTATAATCGTTATGAACGGTTACAAACATCGGTTGTTTAATTTATAACATTAAGACATTTGTCTGCTTTTATTCAAAGTCTGTTACCAATTGAATTGCTGTCGAAATAATTGGGTTTAATTATTTATTCACACATTTTATATAATACTTGCAAATTATTATATACTTTACATAAATCTTCGGGTTGATCGTTTTTATGATATAATTCACGGTAAGAATTATATAAGGGTTATTTTTCATAGTAATATATAAAGTATATATATATTACACACTTTGGGAATATTCTAAATTTATTTATTTAACCAACCACCAAAACCATTTCAAAGATTAAATCTAAATCTTTTATCAACGTGTCGGTTGCATATCATTCTCTGGGAACACAAATAATTATCTAGGCTAGTGGGACTTAGCCGTTAAGTTAAGCAGCATCTTACGTAGGCTGGTTCGGTCTTCGTTCGTATTGTGCTTATTAGATGCTATCTGTTCAATCATTCTTCATCACAAAGTGAATTAGATGCTACCTATCAATCTCTTCGAACTTCAAGGTGAGTTCAATAGCCAGTTTTTACATGTTTTACATATATTTTGGGGTGAGAACATGCTTGTTACAAATTCAATTACGTGTTCGATTTAAACTCGTTAGTGTCATTTTCAACTCGTTTGCATACATGTTTACAAACGCATTTACATGGTTGATTACCTGTTTGGTTTACATACTCATTTATATATCTCGCGAGGAGATACAATACTTTGTTAGTTTACTTTTTGACGTAAACGCATTTTATACTTTTATGATTATGGATTAGCTTAGGTTGCATGAACTGTAAATCACTTGGAGGGTGAGCGCGAGTGTTATAAGATAGATCTATTTGGGATTGACTATCCCCGTTCGGGTGACTAGCTATCACCGGGAACGAACGTTATACCATGTCGGATTACGATTGGATTGGCGCCTGCGGGGTCAACAATCACACATACATATTATTGCGGGTTGTGCTTGGAGGGGACACCGGTAACGGGGGAAGCATATTCTTTTATTATTGCCCGGGTGTCCTTGGAGGGGGCACCGGTAACGGGGGAACACATTCTTTATTATCGCCCGGGTGTTCTTGGAGGGAACACCTACTATGGGTACACTTTTACTGTGCCTTGAATAAAGTGGCATACATACAAGTCTACGTCACAGTTTTGAACTTAAAAGTAATGGTAATCATGGTTTTATACACTCTTGAATAAAGTGAAAATACATATTTTGGATATTTGTGATCCAACCTTGACACGTACATTTTGAGACTATTTGGGGATAGAAATGGTCATGCATATTTTACAGCTAATTGATTTCTAAAAAATTCATACATAACATTTTGGAAGGACATTTAGGATTTAAATGGTAACAATTATTTTTTGATACTGTAGGAGAGACGTAGTCTAATAAACGTTTTTCTATGACACTGTAATGTAAGTGGGGCTGACAATTTATTGGAACTAACGTTTGTATTTACAGAAACCTATGAACTCACCAACTTTATGTTGACCTTTTTAAGCTGTTTTTCTCGGGAAAGTATATGCTTGGATTCTTGAAGTGCATTGGAGGTCTTACATTTCAGCTTTTCTTTGTGGATTCAATTATGGGACAAAATGTATATTTAATTCTAGATTTTGATTTAAATCAACAAGATTTTTTACAAACGACCCTCATTTAGAGGTCGTTTCTCTTGTTATCTAGCGCTGTGTATTATGAAGTAGCACCCCATGTGGTATTCCGCTGCATTGTTGTATTTTTGGGGGTGTTACAGATTGTATCAGAGAGGCTATAGAGACTATAGGTAGCATATTTTATTCTAGCTATAGTCGTTTTCACAAATATTGCATCACAACAAACATTTTCAAAGTGCATACACGCTACTTGCTTATGTGCTTACGTTACGTGCTGCATTAAGTGCTTACGTGGCATACATATATATAATATATATATGTGCTTGCATTCCTTTCGCGTATATCGTACGCTTATTTATATAAGAGTTATTATATAATTAATCATATATTTTTAATACATTGTGGGTTGCCAATGGTTTCATTCATACTCGTCAGACATTGTGGGGGGTGAGGGGGGGGGTTTTTTTAAACAATGGTCTCATTTTACCTTTTTTTCCTAGACATTGTGAGTTGCACAATGGTTTCATTCTGTCCTCGGGCATTGTAAGTTAAACAATGGTCTCTAAGGACATTAATTTTCTTCATAGTTTTATACTATATTGTATTACACGAAGACCGTATTAATTTTTGGTTACATGGGATTATGTATAAATCTAAGTATTACAAGTCTTGTATAGGCGGGACTGGTAATAGGAGGATTTATATGATAATTGCTATGTTTAGCTGGTTATCGAGATTTTACTGGTGTACTCTATACCACGGTACTCATTTATATCTTGAAACTTCTTATGTTGATTCGTGGCGTTTTACTCCCAGCTTCAAAGAGAGTTTGGAACATCGTCCAATATCATTAAAGCAATGCATCGTCATGTCATCCCCCACTGAAGGTTAGAGAGTCGCGTATTGCACCGGGAATTATTAAGTTATGGAGGATTTTTGATCTTGTTTATTTGAAAGGATTGGTACCCCTTTTCGTAAATAAATAAATTCATTAAATCACCGAACCATAAGTTTATCAATTGATTATTTACATAAATTAGGACGCTTCTTTATGCAAATAATGAATTATAAATGAGTGGGCTTAATGGTATCCGATATGACACGAGTATGAACCTAAATTCGAAAATCGCCAGAATCTGTTGAAAAGGGTCTAGAAACACAATCGTGTTCTACCACTCGGCAGAATCTTAAGGCCTCACTTGGAACTACCTTATCTCATTCTTGAGTTATTACTCTTGCCGTTGCCAATCCTCGCAATCATGAACTGTTCGTGGAACTAACAGACTTGTTACACACTTGAGCTAATGGAGCTGATTCATCGAACTAACGACTGAGTACCATAATCCGCCGTCTATCGCATAAGCTCTCTCGCGAGCTCCTCTCATTTATTGAACTTTATTCTGGGGATATTGTTTCTCGGAGGGTCCTCACCCTCTGCATCCCATCACCGTTTGTTATAGTTATCGTCGTTATGGTTGCTGTTGTTGGGTCCTGGAGTGGTCCCAGATTGTACAAACTTTATCAACTAAGTGATGAAACCCACCTTAAACAAGATAAGCATATGTCGATATAGTATTCAGTTGAATTACTCATTGCAGACAAATAGTACACCAATTTAAGTCATGATATTAATTAAGTACTGCCAAGTAAGTTGGGTACTTACATCCATAAGCCACGTTGATGTGAATCATCGAACCTTACATATAGTACAAACGAGACTTCGTCCTCGGACATTTAGAAACTTATACAAACATACTCACGCGACTACACCTTCTTCTTGAGGTTTTCACTATAATGAGACTTTCCCTATAACGCGGTTATACCAGTCATAAGATCTGTAATGATATATTTTGAGATACCCATTTTGATGGATTAAATATCCTGGACAAACCTAGCTAAAATTTTTGGTAGATTGAGAAGTGTAGGAACACCGAATTTTGCTGAATAAAGTTATCAGCGTCTTGTTTAGAACGAGTTATTAAACCTTAAGTCTTTCCTTGGTCACACAATCGGATAACACAAATTTAATCTCGGGACGAGATTTCTTTAAGGGGTAGGTACTGTAACATCCGAGAATTTTCAGAATTTTAAAGGAGATATAAGTTATTCCTAGGTTGAATTATCAAAAAAAACGTGCAGCTAAAGCACGTTTTCATTATTCGGACCCTAAAGCAGTTTGATGAAGAACGACATTCCTAACAACTTTTTAGTTTTGACCGAGATCCGAAAACAGTCAGAAGGTGACTGAAATGTCCTTGCAAAATTTTGAACACAACGCGTACCGACCTAAAATATTTAATTATCATAATTTATTAAATAAAAATATTTAATAAATTAATTATCGTGTCGAAAACGTTTGTTAAAGAACGAAATTATTAGAGTTAAAATTCAATTGTCAGATAAAGTTTATCGTAAATATACAAATAAATAATAAACGTTTTTAATAAATTTTATAAAACGTTTATGAAAACTTGTCGTGTAAATACTCGTTTTTATTGGAAAAATTATTTGGAAAACAATGGCGCAAGTTTCGTGCGTTGAATCATCCGTTAAGTCGCTCAAACGAGTTTCATCAAAACTTCATTAAAAAGTTACAAATTACACCCTAGACTATTGGGCATTATTCATTTCATATTAAAATTTCTATTATATATATAAAATTTTTAATAACTTTTCATTTCCATCTCTTATAAACACACACATACATATATATAATGCTCTCATCTCTCTCTCTCAAATTCCGGCCACCGACCGCCGGCCACCGCCGACCATCACCACGCCGCCGCCGGAAAACTTTTCCGGCGAACTTTTCCGGCCGAACCCAAAATCGATCCTCATCGTCGGATCTAACTAATCCCCACTACCACGCGCCTCCACGCGACCACCCCACTACCACCAGCCCACTACCGTCACTTCACCACCACCCACTCACCACCGCCGCAGCCTCCTCACCATCGTCACCCCCCACCAGCCGATCTCCACCATGGTCACCATCATCTCATCGTCATCATCACCGCGACAACCATCGCTGCCATACCACCATGCCATCCCCACCGCTGCCACGGCAGCCCCACTATAAGGGCGTTTGGTTCGTGGGCAGCAGCTAGGGGTGGGTTTGGTTTGAATATAAACACCTCAAGGGTGCGTTTGGTTATGATAAGCACCAAGGGGGTGCGTCCGTTTGGGTGGCAGCAAGAGTCACCACGAGGGTGTGTCGGTGGTGTTCCTCAACCACAATAAGGGTGGGGTTCGGTTTGGGTTTCACATCGAGAGGGTGCGGTTGGTGTTGTCTCAGCCCCTAGGGGTGCGTGTGGGGTGGCAGCCACCATACATAGGTGCATTTGGTTTCGGCTTGGCACCAAGAGGGTGCGGCTGGTTTGTGTTACAAGCACCACGGGGTGCGATTGAGTGTTGTATACAACTAGGGGTGTTTGTTTGCTATGTATAACAGCCATGGGGCGTTTGGTTCTAAGTGAAACAGCCAAGGGTGTGCCTTGTTTGATGTTTACATGATTAGGGGAGTGTTTGGTTGTTGACAGCACCACGTAGGGTGCTTTTTGGCTGTGAAACAGCCGAGGGTTATCGGGTTTGGGCAGCGAAACAGCCGGGTACATAAGGGTGTGTTTGGTTCGCGGGTCAGAACCACAGCGGGTTTGGGTGTACAGAAAGCCGAAAAAGGGGTGTTTGGCTTGGTAGAAAAGAACATAGAGCGTGTTTGGTTTATTTACACAATAAGGGTGCGTTTGGGGTAGCAGGATTGACACAAGGGTGCGTTTGGCTGCCGTGACAGCCGTTAGGGTACGTTTGGTTAGTGATGATCAACAAGGGTTCGTTTGGTATATATAACCCTAACTAATAAAAATATACCAAGATTTGATATAAATATTATAATCAGACCGGTGGTTAATTGGTTAAATAAATGTGACTAATTATTATTTTTCGGATACATTATATTAGACTGGGGACGAATATAAAATACTATGATTCGTAACGAAGTTACAATATGGAAATAATGTTTATTAAACGATAATTAATAAACACCTTTGAATTGTTAAAATGATTTCTATTAAATTAAATTGGGAAAGTGGATTTGCAACAAAGTCGTTCGACTTGGAATCGTTTTATAAACGGAAAGGTCATGGCGAAATTTATATAGATTTCTATATTTAGTAATGTTTTACTAAAACTGCTATTGTTTTAGAAACCGATAAAGGGGACCCCAAGATTATATTTTAAAGATACATTAACTTGTATTATAAAATAACCCGACCAATGAACGAAAACTATACTTTTACAATGAGATGATTATTTTAGGCGCGAGTCGTCGAGGAAACGAAATATAAATTATAAAATATTATTTTATATTTTATAATTATCAGCTAGAAGGTAACCTAATAATTGTTGTAAAAGGCTTTACAAACATCGGTTAACTTAATTGAAAATCTTAAAACGTACGATTACGTTACATAAGTACTTTTTGTTTAATTAAGTGGTGATTTCAGAAAATGAGTCAAACTAATTGGTTTAATTAATTATTCACACTTATTATATAATGCCTGCAGTGTATATTATACTTTTCATTAATCTTTGGATTGACTGTCTTTGCTATATAATTCACGATAGGAATTATATAAGGGTATTTTTCATAAGTAATATATAAAGAATATATATTACACACTTTGCGTATATTTTCAATTTATTTATTTAACCAACCACCAAACCATTACAACGTTAAATCTAAATCTTCATCAACGTGTAGCGTTGATGTAACCATTCATCGGGAAACCCAAATACATTATCCTAGGCTAGTGGATCTTAGCCGTTAAGATTAGTTGCAACTTCTTGATCGAGCCGCTTCGTCTTCCGTTCGTGTTGTGCATATTAGATGCCTATCTGTCGATCGTTCTTCATCATCAATGTGAGTTCATAACCTCGCTTTTCAATCTTTTGAATGTTTATAAACCCGCGAGGGGGAATACATGCTTGTCTACAAACTCTTTACTTACTGGGTTTAATTCCTGGTTTGGAAGCGCGAGTGTTATAAGGTAGATCTATCGGGTTTGACAACCCTCGTTCCGGTGACTAGCTATCACCGGGAACGAATATTATAACAGGTCGGTTTTGGATGTTGCGGGTTACAACATCTGTATGGGCATAATGGCTAAAATAGCTAATATACGTCGAGCTTCAGTGTCATGAGCTTAGTGTAACAGTAATCTGGTTTTGTGATGTCTGCATTTGTTGTAGTATTACAGGGAAAATTCTTGCGGTCCTACCTTGTATATATTATTTTCAGGAAATCGAATAGGTCTCACGAGGTGCAGTGATAAATTTTTTGGTGGACATTAAATGTGTCATGCATTAATTTATAAAAAACTTGTGATACGAGAGAAAATCTCAAAGACCGAATAACGAAATGATAAAACAACGAATAAATAAACTCGTAGATAAAAAAATACAAATGACGAAAACAGAAGACAAGAAGGAAAAAATCGAAAAAATAACCAAAAAAAACGAAATCGAAGAAAAAAAAAAGCGAAACAAGAATAAGATAATCAAGATTGAACTTTTGGGAGACATTTAAATTAACCTGCCAATCTAAAAAAAACAATAGGTAATATAGGAATATTTTTCTTTATGGTGACATAAAAAGGGTCGTGCAAAATAATAAAACAATTACATGAACTAAGGAGAGGACGCCAGTGGATAAATATATTTGTTTAACTTACAATCATACGTAAACTAACCTATGAACTCACCAACTTTATTATGACCGTTTTAAGCATGTTTTTCTCAGTAAAATACATATTCACGGAATATTCTTGAAGTGCAACGGAGACTCTATACATACAAAGCTTTTCATTGTGATAGTAAATTATGGAGCACCAAATAGTTATATTAACATTCAGAAATTCCACAATTAAATCAACTAATGTATTTTTCAAAACGACACCTAAGAGTGTCGTTCTCTTGTATCTGTGTTGCTATTATGAAGTAACTCCCAAAGTGGTATGTCCCGCTGCGAGATTTGTATTTTTGGGTTGTTACATTTTGACTTGTTGTGTACTTGTTTTCCCAATATTACAACATCGCAGAAATACTTTCAAATAGTTTAGGCAAAATCCAACACGACTCTTGTAGATGATACGATTTGTCAAAGTTGCATATTTTGGCTGCCCCAATCTTCGATGCCATGAGAAGGCTCGAAGTATCATCTATTTAGGTAGACAAAGAATTATCTATTGAGAGTTTCCCATATTCATTATGTATACCATTTTTACTAATTCCACTTCTTATGGTAAATGGTCGTCATTAATTATTTCAGCTCATCAGATTTCACTAAATAGCACTATTTGCATTTTTTTATCGCATATTTGCCTATAAATAACCTACAGCGACGAAATTAAAACCTAAAATTTTACTACGTGACTAACAACAAGAATAGACGATAGAGTTATGAAGAGAGATTGCACCTTTTTCTGACGATCTTGCTTTTAGTGTTGCCACCAAACACCACATGACCTCCATCTATAGTCTTGTTGGATGAGAAGAGATCTTTGTATTGCGCGTCATATGTCTTGGAGCACAACCCCACTATCCTATGTTCCATATCATTCCGTTTTCTAGATTTGTCTTTTAGACATAACCCTAAAGCACATAAAAGCAACTCAAGCAATGGTCCCTAATATATCATAGGGCCATAGCGTTATGCATACCATTTGCAGAGATCGACTCATGTCAATAATATTGTGAAGAACAAGGACCCATTGGTTAAACATAGTAGGTTATCGAGAAACTGATATGTCTTGATGTGTTCCACTAGGTTCCCAACACAACTTGATGATAGTTTGCATTTTAGTATATAACGAGTGTTGGATTTCCTATGGAAGCGATTTAAAGGTGTACTAGAGATATTTAGTTTAATAACAAAGTATTCCGCGTAAAAATGATATTTATATTTAAAGTCTATTCAGGTTTAGATAAGAACGAAATATAATGTCATAACCAGCGTGAAAATGAGAGTTTACGTAAACAAGCGTTATTGAGTCAAAAGTTTACTTGAGCGATACTGACAATCAGCTTAAGGTCAAGAAAACTATTACATTAATTCAAGCACACATAGTTAATGATCAAAGAAAAATATATAATAGTTGCATAAAACTTTTCTAATCAAAAGATTTAAGTTAACACATGCCTGCGCAATAAGCTAGTTATATTAATCATGATAAAGCACAAAAAATAAGATTAACCATACAGTGATGAAACCATCTTATCAAATCATCCCAAATCTAGAAAATATTTTCCTTATTGGTGATATAAAAATATTTTTCTTCAAAAGAATCTATTTAACAAAGATTTAATAAGACAAAAACAATACTTGGTATAGATTTGGGTTAATCACAAAATGAAAATGTTGTCCCATCTCCACCCATGGATCCACCAAATTTACTGGACGGATCCGAGTAAGGGAGATCCCGTGAGTCGATTGTCACTCCCGTAACATATTTGAATTTCAAAAGATTGCCTATAAAATACCAAACCCAACTCTTTCAAATTATATAACTCTGACAATTATGTTCTCACACATATTTTAACTTTTGTATATTTTTGATCATTAACATTTACATAATCCATAACAAGTGATCACAACTCATTCCACTCTTTATGAAAGAACAGCTCAAGAGACGTCAAGCATTCATATGTTAATAAGTTTAGAACTTGACTCCATCACGTTTGTGATAACATTAATCATGAAAACTAAGAGCTGTGGGTTGATGTGTATCAAAAATGAAAGGATAGGTTATGCTTTATTAGGCCAGTAGAAATACATATGTAGTTAGATTTCGGTATTTCTATCTCGAACAGTAAACTCGTATTTAGCTTTAGTACCATAAGAAAAAGTGTAAGCGATGTGTAAGGTTTTTTCGTCACCTAAAGGGAGCATGTGACATAGAGAAGAGAACTCTATAAGTTGGGTACTTGGGTGTAGAGTATGGGGTGAAAGAGGACTTCGTAGCCGAACCACTATAAAATCATTATGTAATTCGGTTTGATCTTTCTTATCTTACTTGTTCATGAATCTCGCAGATTGTTTATTTACTTATAGCATCGCTATCTTATACACATGTGTTAAGTCTCTTGAATACAATAATCAACAAAATACTATGTTTTAATTTTAAAAATGGGTAAAAACTAATCAACCCCCCTTCTGTTTCCACAATGGTAATCAAACCACGTCACAGCCAAGATCTAAATATATAATTATACATTAAATCTGAATACGTATCTATTGATTCGGATAAATATCACGAAAGGGCAATCTATGCAAATACCACCTCTATTTGAAAGAGACCATTTTAATCTGTTAGAAAAATAGATTTGAAACTTATGTGAAAGCAAAAGATTTAGATATTAGGCATATTATCTTGAATGGTGATTTTCCACCGCTTGCCAAATATGAAGTTACCCAAATTTTAGAGGTTGTTCGTTTTGAATAACAATTCGATGATCTTAAAAGAAACTTGCTAAAAAATGAATGCTAAAAATGGTCTTTATGAAGTTTTAACCATAAAAGTAACACGAAAGAGATTTTTTCTTTGATAAAAACGGCAAAAGATATTTGGCAATCTGTTGTTTAATCTACATCAAGGTAATATCCAAGTAAAGGATAATAAAATTGATCTTGTTATTCAACAATATGAACAATTTACTATTCTTAAAGAAGAATCTATTGATAACGGTTTTGCTAGATTTAACACTATTATTACTAGTCTTAAAGCTCTTGATGAAGGTTTCTCTAGCAAGAACTATGTTAGGAAGTTTATTAGGGCTCTACATTCTAAATGAAGAGCAAAGGTCACGGTGATTGAAGAATCAAAAGATTTGTCATCACTAGCTCTAGACGAGCTTATCGGCAATCTAAAAGTACATAAAGTAGTCATGGAAAAGGATTTCGAAATTTATAGAGGCAAAAAAAAGGAAAGATTAAGTCATTGCCTTGAAAGCTAAAATAACTAGTGATGAAGAAACTTTAACTTCAACATCCAAAAGCGAGACGAAATATAGCTATGCTGTAAGGAGACTTTAAAAAAGGTTCTATAAAGAAAGGGAAAATATTTAGGCAACCAAAAGAAGAAAAGAAGTCATTTTGACAAAGAGATGAAAAGAATGGAAAGAGTGACCGGAAATGTTTTAGATGCGGTGATCCAAATCATCTCATTGGTGATTGGCCAAAACCATCTCGCAACAAAGATCAAAAGGCCTTCATTGGGGGTTCCTGGAGTGATAGCGAAAAGGACGCCGAAGACAAAACCAACAAAGAAACTTGTCTCATGGAACAATCGTCGAATGAGGTAACTCTTAACTCTTCTTGCTATAGTGATAATGCATCTTCTCTTGATAATGATAATATGCAAATAGAATATGATAGCTTATGTGAAATTAGCTTGAAAATCATTAACAAGAATAAAATTTTGAAAACTAAAAGAGATCTTTTAGAAAAATAAATTTTAGAATTGAACGAGAAAAAGTAAGAATTCTTGAAGAGAAGTAAAGAAGTTGAGATTGCATGTAAGTCATGTGAGGAACTTAAATTGTAAAATGCCAAACTTAAAGAAACTCAAGTTAAATTTGATAAAAGTGCTAATTCACTAAGAGAAATGTTAAACAATCAAAAGTCACCTATATGCAAAATAGGTCTAGGATTTAATAGCGATAAAGCATCAAAAAGCGGAACTAAAACCATGAGTTTCGTTGGATCGTCCGCTGAAAAAGGGACAGACATGATCCACAAAAAGGAGGCACGATCCCACCTACTTGGATCCGTGATTCGCAAGTTTGGCAAAAAAGGGACAAATGATGTTTTTAATCCACCTATGTCTTCTAGATCGGATTTTGTTATTACTAGGAAGAAACTAAAACATAATAGCATTGATGAGTCAAAGAAACCGTCTTTAAAACCATCACCTAAAAGCGGTATAGGTTATGTCAAAACCGAGTCTAGATCGAAAACACCTCCACCTTGAAGAAACATCTCTTATCTCACCAAGATACAACACACCTCAATCTAGGAGAAACTCTAGACAACCAATTCCATACAAAATACTACCTATGAATAGAACATACCAACAAAATAATGGCTTTGGTACATATGGAAATTGTATCCCATTTTAATATCCCAATCAATTGCAACAAATGCATAGGGATGTACAACACTAACGTTTTCAACCATGAATATTAGGGGGACCAACACACTTGGAATTTGTTTTTTTGTAGAAATAAGTTTCACTTGATAAACATGTCTTGAACGCCCCGTAATGATTGATCAAAGATAGTGGTTCACTAAACATATGAACCGGTACCTAAAGTAGTTTATTCTCTACCAACAAAGCAAACACAAGGAGGTAATGAGTTTTTTGAAGTAAACCTAAAAGGAAAGATCATAGCAAAGTTACAATCTCCCTCTCTATTGACTCTCTTACTAAATCTAAAGTAGAACACTAGATATTTAGCTTTTACTTACTTAGTGTCGTCCAAAATTGTGACAATAAGTGTCAAGTCTAATGTCACAGGTAAGAAGGTAAGTGAAAAAATTAAAGATGGTAAAATCAGTAGAGAAAATAATATTAGGAAAAATGTATTATACGTAATTTGAAATTAGGAATAAGTCTCAAGAAAAATTATGTCATCGCCACTTTAGTTAAATAACTCTACAACATTGCATTAGAAGACTGTAGTCCACGCAAATACGCGTCTAATTCAATCATTGTCATCTAAAGAATTAGTTAGAAACTTACCTAAGCTAAAAGACTAAAAAATTTTTTTTGTGATGCCATGTAAAATAAGGAAAGCACGCTCAGCAAAGATCATAAAGCTAAAAATATGGTTTCCACTAAAAGATGTTTAGAATTATTACATATGGACTTATTTGGTCCATCGACAATTAAAAGATATGGAGGTAATTGATGTGTGTATTTACAAGCTTTAAATTTATAATAACTAGAAATACCGATTTTGACTAAAAACACAACATTCGGTGCAAGGTATAAAACCCAATTAAGAGTGTAATATAGTATTATAAGTCCAGGTCGTTCCACGGGAAAAATTAAGTTTCACAGTTTGTAATTATGTGTACTCTAAGGCTAAAAAAATATTATCACAGATTCAAATTAACCAAATCGTGCATATATCGAATATTGTAAGGAAAGCAATTCAAGCAAATGATTAAAGTATGTTTGTTTAGGCAATGATCACTAAGACAATGAAGTGTTTAGGATAGTGTTTACAAGTTTAGAGAATAAAGATTTCACAAGTTACAAATTCTTTCGGCCTTTAAATATAACGAGTGATTATATCGATTAAATACAACCAAAATCCTTCTCGGAACCTTTGATGAAGTATATTAAGATAGAACTACAATAAGGGTGAGTTGTAAGATGGAATGAAAAAAGCATTCGAAGTTCTACACACTCTCTATAAACTCAGTATCAACACTCCATTATCATTATAAGAGATCACTATTTGCCACAAAACAAACATAAGATGACTAAATGCGAATGATCAAATAGCAGAGTAACATAATAATTATGAACTCAATTTACAATTCATATAATAATCACTAGCAAAATAATATATAAGATGTTTACCAAATGTCAAAAGGATGGTGTTGGGTGAGTTACACAAAAAATGTTCGTAATGAGTATAATGTTTTGATTATTTGATTAGATAAGGTTAATTTGTTTATATGCAGATATAATAGATGTTTTATAGTTGTGGTTATAGTATTGGTAGGGAGTTGTGATTTATATTGAGTTTTGGTAGGGTGTTGGGGGGGGTGTATGGGTGGGGGGGTTGGGTATGTTGGGGGGGAAGGGGGGGATTAATATTATAATTATTATATTTTAGTTTGTTATAATAGTGTGGGGGTTTGTGGTGTGTGGTTTTTGTTGTGAAATTTTGGGTTTTGTGTGGGCGTGGTGGACATCTCTATCTTTTCGATATATAGGTTGTTGTGCGAGCGAGAGATATGGTGTAGTGTGTTGGATAGGTATGGTTGGGATGTGTTGGGATTATTTAGTTTTTTTAATTTTATTATTTTTACATAAATATTATGTATGATGATAGTGTAGGTGAGATGGGGGGATTTGTTTTGGTGGAGAGATGATGAATATTGGTTATTAGTTTAAGGAGTGGTAATGTTTTGGTATATTATGATGTATGGTGGTAATTGAGATTTGGGTGAGTTGTGGATTGTGGTTTAGGATTTGATGGAGGTTTAGAAGTTGGAGGTTATAATAGGGATGGTTAATTTTTGGTATTTAATGATTTTATTATATATTTGGAGAGGTGTTTGTTAATTGGGTTTTTTTTTTTTTTATATTAATTGATTAAGATTATAAAAAAGGTTTTATTTGAGAGTATATAATAGAAAAAAATATATTTATTAGTTGAGTGGAAATATAGAATTAGTAGTTTAATTTTTATTTATATATAATTAGTTATTATAAAGAATATTGTTAGTATTGATATAGATTATATATATATTTTTATTTATATTTATATATAAGAAATTTTATAAAAATTAAAATTTAAATTATTGATATTATTATTTTTATTTTTATTTTAAATAATTTTATTTGGGTGGAATTTATCGAAATATTTTTAGTTTGTAATTAGTGAAGTGCAAAAGCCAAGCACCCCCCCACACTTAGATTTTGCATGATCTCAAGCAAAAAAGAAATAATATGCTTTTTCAAAACAAACTAGAATTTTGAAAAATATTTATGATTTTTTAATAATCTAAAATAGAGATGTTTCATAAACCCAATGATCTTTAAGCTGTAATAACAAGACTAAGCACTCACAAATACGGAAAGTATAAATCACATCAAACACTCAAAGTGATGTAATAAGAGGGTAAAAGGGAAATCACACTTAATTGCTCAGACATGATTCATTTCATACTATAAGCTTGTACAAGAAACAAAACTGCACCGACATGGCGTAAACACCAGGTATAAATATCAAAAGAGGAATTTTATTCGGGTAGTAATGTACAGGCTAAGGATAATAAGGGTGTGGATAAGCATAGGACATAATACTAGGAAATTTTTTACATACACATTCGACAAGTCTAAGAAACCCAATGATCGTAGGTTTTACATACCTATAAAATATATAATAAAAATACTACTTAGGTAAATACCAAATATTCACTCTTTAACTAAGGTAAAAAATTAAAACTTACAAAAAATTAATATAATATCTGCAATAAATATACAATGATCTTACCGGGTAAGTATGATCACCGCTCCGGGTCGTAATCCCCCCCACGACTTAGTGAAATGAAACCAGCGATTTAAAGTTCGGATCCTTATTGAATGAACAAAGATAATATGTATAAGCTATACTACTAATAAATAAAGCAACAAATACTGACAATTAATCAAGTAATCAAATTTAAATACCCTAAAAATTGTAAACAAAAATATCACTAAATAAGTAAAATTTGCAGAAATTATTCAAAATATAAAAAGCCCTAATTTTTTTTTTCTTTTTAAAATTTTATTAATTAAACTAATTAAAAATTAACACTAGTTACTAATTAAAACTAATAATCTAATTAACAACTTAACTAATGGGCTCATGAAGCCAAGATCTAAGAGACTAACGGGAAAAACAAAACAGACTAAAGATAATACCGGAGGTACTACTTATAACGTACACAAATCCAAATTCACTATCTACTCCTAATAATCTAACCCCGTCTTCACAAATCTGCCCATAAGCCATCGAAATTTTAAAGAGCTTAAAATTGAATAACTCCAAGAAGCAAAGTTTTTGTAAAGGAAGCTAGTGGGAACTACTTTAATTGAGAGACTTATATCATAAACACAAATAACTCAATAAACAATTAATCACTCCCCTCAGAAAGTAGGGCTTAACCATTGGTTTCTAGAAAAAGCTATAAAAAACTTAATACTAGTAAAAAATGCAAAAGGAAAAAGTTCCTAAAAGAGCTATAATGTATGTGATTAATCATAATAAAGAAATTAAAAGCCTTAAACTACTTTATGCTACTGAAATCGTATGCAAGAACAAAACAAACACATGAAATAAGCAAAAGAAATACACATTTAAAAATAAGCTAAAAACCTAATAAGTAAACTAGATTCTAAAACTTTAAGAAACTTATCAATCTACTTAAATATATCTATGCTAAATATGCAATAAAAATCAAGACTAATAAGCATATTCACAACTCACTTAAGACTCTATCTTAATTTCCTGACTGTTTTTTGGAAAATTTCAGGAAATATATGAACTTTTGACACTAAATTAAATAGTTAAATAAGCTAAAATGCAAATTAAGACTTAAAATGTATTAAGCTATATTAAAACTTAAATCCTACTAAATTTGATAAGCTAAAATCCTAAAATACTGTTCTACATTAAGCTAAGATCACAGCAAACAAACTAAAGGATATTAACTGTAAGTTTAAAAGTTCATCCAGTACTTTCAAGTGAAAGAACTGCTGATGCAATTTACGTTTTTAAGAAAAATTAAGCTATGAAATAAACTAGAAAATGAAAACTAAAGCTAAATTCATAATAAGCCAATAGCTAAAACATAATACTACTGAATTATCCAAAAAACTAAGCATTAACAGTAATAACTTGTGAAAGCAGTACTACATGGAAGATTTAGTACAGGTAGTGCAAAGGATCAAGCAAGAACTAACTGTTAAAACAGCTATTGTAAATCAAAGAGTGACTAAACCAAACAGCCCCCCATTAAGACATACAAATTGCTGTTTGAGTAAAGCTTTTAAAGAGAAATCTAATGAACAAATACTAAATACCAGATAAAAACTAGCTTAAAACAAACTTAGCAATCATGATTAAACAACTGAATAAGTAAAATTCTAAGATCTTAACTAATTAAGCTAATATTTTTGGATTTTATGTGTTTTTTATAACAGAAATTAGTAACTAATGATCTATAACTATTTAAGCAAAAACAAACTAGAACATATAACTAATCATTACTAGAAGAGATATTTAAACACTAATAAGCAAAGAGAATAAGCAATTAAGCAATATAAAGCATAAAAGCTATAACTAAGCAATTTAAACTGAAATTAGAGACAAATGAAAAGAGAAACTTACTTGATCCTTTAGCTAAACAAAAGGAACCAATAAAGGCAGCTACAAGCTCTCTAGCTTATGAATAAGCTAGAGTATAAGTCCTTGGGATCTCTTCCAAGTTAAGATCCCCTTCCAAAAACTCTAATCCAATTAGATCCATGTAAGATTTAACTGATTTAAGGTTAGATAAGGTTAAAACGAATTTTAACAAGCTACTATTTCACTTATAGACTGAAAGAGCGTAATATGAGCTTAATATCTTATTGAGACAATACGGCTATTAAGAGAGCTTATGACTTAAAATGATATGGAGACTTAGAAAATGAGATTTAAAACACTAAAAACTGAATTTCATTAATTAAAGAAACTGATTACATTACTTGAAAAAGGAAAATTACATTTAAGGGGAAATACGAATTTAAAGAACTATACTAAATTACTAAAACTATATATGAAAAAGAGCACTATCTCTGTGTTAGAATGAGGCCTATTTATAGTTGCATGTAGGAAGCTGTCGAGATCTCTAGCCCTGCACTCCAAATCTTTCAAATCTACAGCCAATCACATTTCACCAAGTCATCTTGCGCGACATCATCATTTGTGCCGTTTGATCAAGAAGTTGGATCACCTGAGGATTGCCAAGCAAGTGGTCATTCATTGATCGTGATGTTCGTCGTCGCCTATCTTTTGTGTGTCAGTTGTAGTAACAAATAACCCACATTAATATGTGGCTTTCGACCATGTTGAATGGCTTATTCTTGATGGGGATATGGCCAATGGGAGGCTTGGTGATCATGTAAATTCTCTGCCAGGTCAGACCTTGTCAACCGAATTAGTCCCTTTGTAACCCTCTAATTTTAAAACCCCTTTCGAGTGATAAGATGGAGGATGAAATGTGGAAAAAGAACGATGAACTGTATGACAATGGATTTTACCTCGACTAATCTATATAACAGAAAGTAGGGAAGACATTCGTTCTTGAACTTTGGCCTTTGTTAACACTAATGTCCTTATGTTTTAGTCTTCTTCACCTTTTCTGTTTACAGAATAGTTTAGGGAATTAGCAATTTTTGGCCACTTACGGAAATACATTGTGCTTTTATAAATAAGGGAAATGGGCTTTTGTTGACTTTTATTGACCAAATGTTTGACTAGCGATTGACTGAGGCCTTCGAGCTTTTCTGTCTGAGCTTATCTTTTTGTAATCTTCTGATAAAAAGTATAAAGGAATTTAGAAGACCTTAGGGATGATGTATGAGATGAGAAATGAATGCTAAACCCGTGTTTAGCCTAAAAATCCAAGCTTACACTTAAGAAACCCTAGTTTTCCAAGAAAACCCTAATCTTGCTTTTCTTGATTAATACTTGTAAATGGTGATTCAATGGATGGAAACTGTAACATCCGAGAATTTTCGAATTTAGAATGACGATGTCAATCTTTGACTTTTTGGGTCTGGCTTGACTTATAAGAACGACCATCTAAATCACGTTTTCACGACTCGGACTCTAAAGCAATTTGATGTGGAATGACATTCCTGACAACTTTTTAGTTTTGCCCGAGACCTGGAAACGAGCCGAAAAGGGCTAAAACAGCACCGCAAACCTTATTCGAACAATATACAATCGCGGACACACAAAAACAATTAAATTTGTTTTTTTTATTTTTATTATCAGTATTTATTTAATAAAAAAATATTAAATAAATTATTCATCATTTTTAATTAAAAGCGTTTTTGAAAACGCGACTATTCGAGTTGAAATCCATTTTTATTTC
>BQNB010059574.1:0-37272 GCA_026074375.1 Tanacetum coccineum | reverse complement strand
TTTGATTATACATGCAGCCGTTGTTCTCACGTAACCCGTTTTTCCACCAAAAATATGTGATTTATATGAAAAATAGCAACAAAAAAATTAAGATCTTAGAGCCGGTGGTATTTCATTTGCTTCTCCAAGGACAAATTAATTCGGGGTCGAGTCAAGCTCGTGACTCGGTTAACAAAAACAAGCATTTCTATCTTCTTATCTATTTTCTAACAACTAATGAGAGGGGGCTTGCCTTTCCTTTATCGTGTTTCGAGTTTTGTTGGTTTGTGTTGTTTTGTCCAGGATTACCCGGATTTTGAAGACTCTCGTGCTCATGGTTTTGTCCATTTATTCGAGCTTAATATCCTCAGCTTCATTTAGAGAATCCCATATCCTAATCTTATCGATTAACCCTTAATACTTGAATTATGCCTTGAAATTAGTTTGGGGGTATTAATATCACAACAATGTGTAGTTTTAGTGGGGGGGGGGAGGAATCTATCGATTTGATATTACCTGCAGTCGTTGTTCTCATGTAACCCGTTTTTCCACCAAAAATATGTGATTTATGTGAAAAATAGCAAAAATTTAAAATTTAAAAATTTTGTGCATTAAAAAAGTGAAAATATTGAAAAAAAAGTGATTAAATAAGTGTTTAGACACAAATAAAGGTGAGAACGAGTAATAAATTTTGACTCGACCGGTTTTAGACCTTAGTTTTTTCCTTAACATTTAACGATGATAGTTTGTGCTAGTCTCAAGCAGATTTTAAACATGCTAGACTTGATTTGTTATTAACGTAAATGAAGACTTGTGCTAATCTCATGTAGATTTTAAATATGCCGAGTTGGAATTTATATGGCTAAGCATTCGCGAATCTCTTTATTAGAGATTTTAAATTGCGAAGAACGAGAAATGATAGTGTTAATTGTAAGTCATGATATTAAACGTAGAATAGTTGGTTTTCTTTCAAGCTCATGAGTATTAATTGTGGCTTTTTCTCCCATTAGCTTGTCTCACTTATATGCATAAATGTTTAATAAATAAGGTTGTCCGGTTCAACTTAATTTTTAGTAACTTCCCTTTGATTTGGGAGTCGATGATTTGAATTTTGGTTTATTATATGCACTTCATGTTTATTGCTTTACTTATACCTTAAAGAGCCTTAGGGTATATGGTATGAGTAGAGTTAATCATTTTATAACTTTTTGCCTTAAAGAGCCTTCGGGTATATGGCAAAAGTAATACTAATCATGAAATTATTTGTACCTTAAAGAGCCTTAGGGTATATGGTACTTATAAAATTAATGATTATGTTGCTTAATTATTTTCACCTTAAAGAGCCTAAGGGTATATGGTGTAAATAATATTACTTGATTTTTGCCTTAAAGAGCCTTCGGGTATATGACATGAATGGTGCCTTGCTTAAGTACGATGTGGACTTTAATCTTGATGACATTTGATCTTTTGAAAAGGGCTAGGAGCTAATTATTGCGTTCTTAACCGTTACGCTTTATTTTTGGAATTAATAAGTATCGAAATAAAAGTCTTAAAGAGCCTTCGGGTATATGACTTAAGTAAAATATTGAGATACAAAAGTAGGATTTGCGGGAGGAAAAGTAAGTACACAATTAGTATTTATGAGTAGTGTTAGTGTCATGACTTGTAATTGACAATGATCTTGTTTTTAAGCTTAGTATGGAAAAGTGAAAGTTGGGGACGATGAATTTATTTTGCTTGTTCTATGATCCTAAGTATTAAAAAAAATTGAAAAATATAATGTTATGAAGTGATGGAAAGTTATAAAAAAAAGTAAAAAAATAAAAAAATAAAAAAATATTGAAAATGGAAAAACGGGGCGTTTCTTAACTTTTGATTCCTTAATTCCTTTAGATGAGCGCTTTGCTACTTTTCAAAGTGATTAGTTTGAGGGGATTGGAATTTTTAGTTTTAAGCGCGTATTTATGTGAGGACACGGCAATACTTTAGTATGGGGGAATTTGGTATTCGCTATTTTATACATATATTTTACCATGAAAAACGACCCCAAAAGACCAAAAACATAATAAAAATTGCAAATATATGTTGTTTTTGTGTTTGTGTATGTGCAGGTACGGATATCAAGAAAAGGACAAAAATAAAGACAAAGCCGAACAAAACCGAGCACGGGATCGGAAAGAGCGCGAGAAAACAAGTCCAATGGTGCCCTCGGATTTTATTGGGCCAACCCGACCCATTTATATGGGCCGGGCCAGCCCATATTATTTCTAACCAATACTTGGCCCAATATAATAATTAGCCCAAGATAAATTCCAAATGCAAATTCTGAAATGTTGTACATGTTGTGACATCATTGTCACATGTTGGAAATTAAATCCAACTCTTGGCACGTGTCCTAGCACTTAATCGGAAGGGGCAAATGATATCATTACACGTGGTCATGCAATTGGTATATCTCTCAACATTTTTCAAAATGATGCAAACTGATCCAATGAGTAATAATGAAGCGTAAAATGGAAGCAGCTTTCTAGTACACGTGTCACACTCTTACCGGTTGGATCTTATTATTAAATGTGGGATCCGTGTGAAAGGAATGTACAGCCAATGATTGGCTAATTATTGTGGGATGATTGAAGGCTAATTTACAATTTCTCCCCTTCTCTCACCCTATAAATGAAGACGCCACCCCTCACTTTTAGGGGGCTAGTTAGTTAGTTTTTATTAGTTTTAGTTTTACATTTTCAGCTTATTTTAAGTTTGTAATAGCTTATTTTACTTTTTCTGCTTATTGTACCTAGCTTATTTCGCGAACTTTATGTAATGATGTTATGAACATGGTTTAAAGTTTGTCGATGATCTCGTGTTGCTTTTCGTTCACTTAATCTCTCGGTAATTTTGCTTTTCGTGTGGCTTATTCAATAAGCTGATTTTTCGTCCTTATTTTCATAAGCTTATTATTGTCAAAAGTTCTTAACAATTTAGATAATGACTCCTAAAAGCCTTCCTAGCCGATTCGACTCATTATCAATTGTTTTTAAGCACCTTTCGTGATAATAAGCTTTAATAAGCTCGAGAATAGCTTATTGTTGTGCTTGTTTCATTTTTGTTAGATTAGAAGCTCTTATTTTCTGTCTTGATAAGCTTATGAACAGCTTATTTGGATTCGCATGAGCTTATATTGTTAGATCACGTTTTTTGTGAGCTTGTGTGCTTATTCGTGTAGAAATTTGAATTGTTTAAGTGCTTATAGGATTTTAAATTCCTTTATTTTGTTTTCGATTTGCTAATTAGCTCCTATTAATGATGTTTAAATGCTTATCAGTCTAGTTCATCATTTAAATGTTTAGTTTTTTGTTTTGGCTTAATTATTTTAAGTGACAAGAATAAAAGCTATTATCTAGTTGCTTATTGGACTTCCGAGCTCATTTAGTTGAGTTGTGATCTTTTGTGAGTTTAAAATCAATTTCGGCTTAATAAATGAATGGATAGCTTAATAGTTTAAATCTAGATTGGCGAAAATTCATGTTGGCTTATTACTACTCGTTTTAGCTTATTAGTGCTTTCGACATCAATTTTTCACTCATTGCTTATTCGTGTTTGGCTTAGTCGTTCGTTAAATAACTTTTCGTAAGTCTATGGTTCAGTAGTTTTGTTGAATCTGGTAGTTGAGCTTAAGTTGTTAAGCAAATTAATGGAACTAATTCTAATTCGTTGATATTATTGAATGGGTCTCTTTTGATTTCCTTGGGCTGAGATTAGTTTTTTTAGTTGGGCCATTGTTTTAATTGTTTGATTGAAACACGTTGAAGTAGAATTGGGCCAAGTGGTTAATAGGATTTGCAAAGTAAAATTGTTATAACTGTTACTTTTAACAATTGGTTATTTATGTTTTGATTTTGGTACCGGTCAACTCATGAGGCGCGGAGCTTAAGGATTTATTTAGCTAGATAGAATTTAATTATTTTCTTTAGCTAAATAAATCGGGTGGTTTTCATTTAATTGCGGGTCTCCAATTCGGTTCTATTTTCTATTCCCTTTTCAATACTTAGCATAGTTTTATTTTATTGTTTCATATAATGTTTGCCTATTTGATTTTATTTCATGCTTAGTGTAGATTATTTTATGTTTGATAAATTGAATTTCATTATGAGTAGTGAGTAGATTTATTAGTGCTTGTTAAGTGATTAGTGATTTGGAATTTAGGTGCGGGTTTAAAAAGGTTTAAAAAATTAGTAGTCATTAGTATTTTCTTTTCGATTTAAATACCATTATTTACTTTTAATACAATTTAATTTCTTATTATTTATTTTTAAGCATTTCATTTTACTTGTCATTTTAATTCGTTAAACCTAAGCCCGCACTTAATGAACATTTCACGTCACTTAGCAAGCATATTAGACATTTATATTTTTTTAGATCATTTTTAGTATAATCTTGTAGATTTAAATCATAGATTTAATATTAGTAATTTTTAGTATAAAAATAGTTTAAAATCAAAACCAAAAACTTAAATGATAATCAAGCTCGATTCCTAACATTCTCTTGAATTTCCATTCACCTCTCGCCAAGGAAACGACCCGGAAGGTTTTTGAGATTTCGCTTTGGTTAAAAGTGAATTTCTAGAACCCGACGGAAATACTATACTATACTATTATTGCCCTATCCTTATTACTACATAATAATGTATTATATATATTTTTATGTGTTAATTTGGACGGATCAATGATCGTATTTGGATTAGCATGAAAATCTTCCGTCAGACGGGGAGATGAATTATCGTATAGCAACCTTTCCATAAGACTAATATATTCCTCGTGCTCTCTATTAACAATTAGCCCTCCTTGAAAATAAGCTAATAAGCTACGTATCGCATTTGGTTACTACCATAAGCTTCAAAAATAGTCCACAACATACGCCATAACACAAAGTGAGTTTGAGAAGTGGTTCGTGGCATATAAGCCTAAAATAAGCTAAGAAATAACTTAAAAATAAACCCGAATAAGCTATACAAGCTACTATAAAAAATAAGCATTCTAACATCATATATTATACAACCATCACGACCACGACATCAAAACTTTAAAAACCTCTCTTTTCCTTTTTATTCTAAATAACCTCCTCATGACTTAGACTTCCGTCAATCACAAGAAGTAGAATCGTCGAAGAGAATGATTAAAAACGTTGAAAAAACATTTGTCGTATTAAGAATCATCACAATCGGGCACATCACACTCACATTCATAAACCTCTCAAACTCAATAGGGATCTGCAGACACAAAGTCTCAATCACTATAGACTATTATATTAATTCAGTATCAACAGCACCGATTCCGAATTCGGAATGAGTGCTAATAGCTGCGCTGATCACGGCCCGAATTAGAGACATTTATGGGGTCCTCGGAGACCTATTTCAAGGTCAAGCTTACGGGTGTGATTGCACAAGTGTACTCCACGTCATCATCATCACATCTGTAAGCAAGAAACTCGAATTGGCACAAAAATCTGCGCAGCATAAGTACTAAATTGGCCACGGTGCTTATGCTCTAACTTGCTGAAGATTTTCTTCTATTAATTTCATACTCATTCGATTTAATTTTCCTTAAGCACATTACTTACTTAATATCAATCTATATACATCAGGGGGGGGTGGGAAAACCGAATAATCACATTTAATCGAAATTTCATTAATTAAACATTGACAGATTTTATCTACAACACACAGGCTGACTAATCAGAATCTCCTATCATATGGATACTCACTTTTGTACCTTGAACACATGAGGTTGGTGAATGATCGGGAAACTTGCAGGTGGTTTGTAATTGGACTCAAAACAGAACGCCATATAGATTTATAACAAAGGATTAGATCGCGACAGAAATTTGGTTCATAAACGGTTGACGACATGAAAAGTCTCATGAGACCCCCGCAATTTCACACAAAGATATGATCTGTTCGTACAAACTAAAGGGTGAAGTTTGTAGAAAATAATTATCAAAGGTCCTTGATGTAACAACAGGATCGGATTAAGAATAACGGAACTTGAGCGTACAATCAACCATAAGTAGAGCATCGTTACCACATAACTCATAAGAAAATGTCATGGAGCTTAAGACTCTGAGAAGGTAATGTGAAGGTGGTTAAAAACCAAAGTTCCTTGATTGTAACAGGGACCCTGATCATAGACCGGGGTGTGTTCCCATCTTTTGACAATCGAAACCCGGATAGAGAGGTTCCCTCCATAAATTCACAAAACTTGAGTATGTCTCGTATTGGGTGCTGTGGAGGTTGGGAGAAAACATTTAGGAGGGGATCATTGAAAGAATTTCAGGATTCGGGTTTATCAATGATGAAATATTCATACTAGAAACGCATATGAAGCAAATCCTTTACAAGACCAGATCCACAACGCTCTTCAAGTACGAAAAATCACGTTTACAATGTTCATCCCTTCTATACAGCTCTATGATCAATGACACACGCGACGTGATCCTGAATGATATCATGTTTGGTTGTGCAAGGAGGATTTAGGCATCACGACAATCAATTTTGTACTATAGAAACTCACATATGAACAACAATGGTTCTTTATTCAATGACAAAGCTCCAGCAAAGACGTTTACATATCTCTTAAACCCATTAATAGATGAATAGAATTAAAGAGGTGATAAAGAGAAGAATTATATCAAATGCGGAGTAAGAAGAAATATTATTTTGGAATTTTTATAGTATTTTACACAAGTACAAATATTTTGAGGACCCGATAAACCGAACAAGTGTCACGTAGCTCTCTAGAAAAAAACACTCCTGCACAAAGAAGTTACGGATGAAGCGGGTAAGCGCCAAACGCATTATATAAAAACCTTCGTCACTTCGTGGTACGAAACGTTCGTAAGGATCGACCCCTCCTTATATCACTCCTACTAGTTTTGTAGTCCAAGAGGTGAGATCCGAAGTCACAAGTTACACAACGGGAGTCGTTTTCTGCGTGGTTTTTTCACAACAAAAAAAAAAAAAAATTGGAATTTTCGATTACATGTTTGATAGATAGAAAATAACATCAATTCCACTCAAATGAAAAGCGATAACTTCACATGGGGCAAAAAGAAGGGTTACTTCAAACACTAATCTTCATAACGAAACACGATACTACGTAACACAGCAGCAATCCCCGTCATCGGGCGCCAAAAATTGATCTGCAAGCTTTCTTACTACTAAATAAATATAATATATAATATTCAATATAAAAACTAAATATAAATATCTATATATACAATAATATAGAATAATATATATTATAGTATAATATATAATATATATTTATATATAAACGTAGATCGCAAATATATCAATAATCAGAATTCCGCTAAGGCTTATCATAAAAAGAGATTATTACGTTTATACAAAGCTAAAACCCACCAAAACAAAAACATCCCGGAACGTTAGTGTCCCGAGGTCCCGACAGAGTGCGAATTATCGACAAATTCGAAGAGTAACGTTTTGATAGAAAACAAATGCATGAATATCAAAAATTTGATTGGCATTACTATTTACTATCTATGGACCAAAATAGAAACTACATAAACAAGTAGAAGGACAAAAAGCGCCAAAAACGAAGCGCAACTAAGGCTAAAACACAAAAAAACAAACAACGATAACAAGCAATTCCAAAACGATCTTTAAAACCCAAATTTCTAAAATTTACTAACCTACAAACTGACAAAAAATTAAATTTTTCTAAATAAACTCTAATGATAAAGTAATACTAAAAAAAAAGATCTATAGTTTTTTTTGACTTTTATTTAGCATTTATTAATGACATTCAAAAAAACAACACAGATTTAATCTAAATTAAATATTAAAAATAGTAAACTAATTTATAAAAATCTAGAAAAATTAGGGAAAATACTTTAAACTGTGTAGCATCTATGAAAAATGAAAACTTGAAAAATGGATGAACGAATAAGCTGTTAATAAGCTATGAAGCTTAGATAAGCAAAACTGGAAAATGAGTGTTATATATTAAATAGTGCAAAGAAAGAAATGAAAAAGACCTCAGGGCAGTTGGCATGTGTGTGGTGTGTTAAGTTGTTGGTGTGAAAGGGAGAAGTCACAGG
Source organism: Tanacetum coccineum (assembly GCA_026074375.1). Taxonomy (NCBI): domain Eukaryota; kingdom Viridiplantae; phylum Streptophyta; class Magnoliopsida; order Asterales; family Asteraceae; genus Tanacetum; species Tanacetum coccineum. The sequence goes on along the minus strand of BQNB010059574.1, from coordinate 29,178 downwards.
TTCGACCCTTGTTGCCTCTCCTTTTTTGAAAACATTTTTTAACAACTTTTTGCATAAGCTTAAAATAGAGACTTTTTGTAAAAGAACTTTTTTTGAAAAGCTAAATTAAGCTAAGAATAAGCCCTATAAGCCAACAGTACTAAATAGAAAACAAGCAGACTTAACTAAAAGCTAAACAGATTTTTAAACATTTTTAAAAGCAAAATAAGCTAACCTAAACTACGTGATAAGCTGTAAAAACTTAGACATGTGAAGATTCACATATAAACTACAATTTCAAGCATTAAAAACATGACTAACAACAGATTAATCTTAACAAATTAAAGATCAAAGACAAATTGACACCGAAACTATAAATGGCCTTTTCAGCAAAAAGGGCTTTTGCAGCCCCTAAAATAAGCCATCAAATAAGCACTAAACCTTAAACTAAGCTCAAAATTATAAAATCTATACTACAATCTACTTGTGCCAGGAATTTAAAGGCTTAAAACTAACTTAAGCTATCCTAGAAGTGAGACTAAGATTGCATAAAATCTAACCCATGACTTGAAATCTGAAACAGTTATGACCCAAAGCTTTAAAATGAATGAAACAGTAAATATACTTGAAATACCATATTTTATAGTTAACTAAGAAGGCATTTAGAACTTAAAAACACTAAACTTAAACCTTAAAACTAAAAATAAAATAAATGCATACTTAAACTAAGTAATCACCACAGTTTTGAACTAATGCATATGAAAACTTGTAAACTTCTTAAAACATGATTTAAACTTAACTATTTATGATCTAAAACTGATTCATAATGAATCTAAACTAGGTTTAAACACTAAACATGACCAAAACAGTTTTGACAAAGTAATTGGGTACTTATGCCAAACACGCCCTTAAAACTATAAAACATGATTTAAGCTTAAAACAAATTAAACTAAGCATGGAATTATATCAAATAAGCATCAATTAGGCAAAATAAGCATTTAGAAAGCAATTACAAGTATGAATAAGCACAATGTAAGCATTTGCATAAAATGACTTGAAAAAGTAAAAATGGAACTTACAAGAGGTCCTATAGCTTTGTTTAAGAACTTTAACACCCCAAATCAGCTTCTAACTATCCTATAGCTTCCCAAGAAGCACTATCCCATGGCCATCCATGATTTACCATGCTTCATTTGAGAAATAAGCAATAACAGTGTTGAATGACTTTTAAAAATGAAATGATGAAACAGTAAATTTAGTAAAGCATAACTAAATTAAACATGAATGAAAGAGCATTAAGATAATTGAAATTTTGAAAGCAACAAGCAATATTGATGAAAACAGTAATGTAAGACAGAATTGAAATTGAAATGACTTTTTATTAAAAATGAAGATTACGATGCTTTGAAATGTAAAGACAGAATTTAAAAGACATAAAACATAAATAAAGACATTAAAAATAAAGTTTTAAACTACTCCTAAGTTGCCTCTTCTAATGAAATAAACCTAGTCTATTTATAAAGGAACACAAGTCTTGAGCTGTGCTTGTTGTGTTTTTGTTGTGAGAGGCTTCAAGTCTTCAATCATAGCCATTGATTTGGCTTGTTCACCAAGGGGGATGATCCTAGCCCTTAATCTTGAATCCAGGTCCTTGTAGCCAATGAAACCTTATGGGATTGCCAAGGTGGCAATCCCTTTGTCTTGTACTATGAGAGTGAGGTTGAGTTGGTTTTGGGGAAGAGTCACAGGGATAGTGATGGGTGAATAGGGACCTGTGGGTTTTGGCGGGAATTTGGTTTTGGGGTTTTGCTGAGTGGGGTTACTGGGTTAAGGATTAAACGGGGTTATGTTGTGAAAGGGATTTAGGGTTTAAGGACGAACTGTGTAATTAGGGTGAAAGTGGGATTAAGGAAGGAAGATGATAAACAGTGTTAATGGGGAATGGCAGGTTAATTAGGGACGAAGAGATTATTTTAGGTTTGTTTGACCGGGTGTTTGACTTGGGGTTTAGTGAGGTAAACGGGTGTTACTTGTTTTGGGGTTAAGGAATTGGCACGATAGTCCTTTTGGACTAACGTGCAAAGTATAAAGGACAACGATGTGATGATTTAACTGGAGTAAACGATGGCAGTTTTTGTCTGTTTTTGGCCATTTAAGCTCGTTTTTTAGAGGTAAAAGATATGTGTAATTAAGCACTTATCATGACTCTCTTATGGAGGAGATCGATATATTTCTTGTTCCGGATGACTCGATACCACCGGGTATTGAGAATGATGAATATGACTCGGAGGGAGATGTTCCTTTCCTTGTAGAAGTACTTAACAATGATTATATTTCCCTTCCTGAGTATGAATCATTTCACGTTGATTTTTATAATGTTCCATCATCTACTCGTCCTCCTAAAAAACCTCCAGATGATGATGTTTACTTTGATATTGAGCCTGATACGAGAGTTTTGACTACAAAAGTGGTGGATGATATTTCTGATAAATCTACAAGAGAACTTTATGTTCATGTGCCTAATATTTTACCCACCCTCCCAACCTTTATCCAGTGTTTGACACTTTGCTTCCATTTTCATCTGAAAATGAGGACAAAGTTTTGAATCCTGGAATTCTCATTTCAAAAGAGGAGAAATCTACTTATCTTCTATCTCATCGGGGCTTTAATATTTTTCAGCTTATTAATGATTCTGAAAGCACGATGATGATTTATGGAGGGGACATTCCTATTTTGGATGCTTCTTATCTCTATTTCTATCCTCCTTGACCAAATCAAGTATGTGAGATCGAGTCAGGCTCCAGACTCGGTTAACAAAAACAAGCGCTTCGTGGGTGGCAACCCATGCTTATCCTTAGTAGTAGTATATTAGTATAAGAATTATTAATAAGTGTGGCGTGAGGAGGCTCGCCTCTTCCTTTTTTAGTGTTTCGTGTTTTGTGTTTTATGTCCAGAATTGCCCGAATTTTGAAGACTCTCGTGCTCGTAGTTTTGTCCATCGTTCACTCGATCTTCTATCCTTCGCATGCTTATTTATAGGAATTCGATATCCTAGATCTTATTGATTCACGTTTATCTATTAGCATTATTAGTAAACGGCTTTAGATTTGCGTAGAGATCCCTTAATATTTGGATTATACCTTGAAATTAGTATGGGGGTGACAGTCTCACATTGCGGACAATGTGTAGTTCTAGTATGGGGGGATCTTTCGATTCGATCTTACTTGCATTTGCCTTGTCTTTACGCAATCCCGGTTTTCCACAAAAAATAGCAAAAATATGCCAAAATTAAAAAAAATTCAAAAATAAAATAAGTATTTTGACACGTAGTTTTGTCCTTTTAAAGAATAAATTTTGACTTGATCGAGCATGTTGCGCTCTAGCTTGCCCCTTAACTTATATAAATTTAAGCTTTTTCTAGTCTTTTATACAAGAAGCTTTAAAACGCGAATTCTTGCTCGAAAAAGCCAAAAGTTTGCAAGTTTCACGGATCTTTTTATTAAATATTTTGAATTTGCGAAGAACGAAAAATGATAGAGTTTTATATAAGTTAGATGCTAAACGTTGAGTAGTTGGATCTCTTTAGAGCTCGTAGAGGTTAATTGTGGCTTTTTGCTCCCATCAGCTTAATAAACATTATATAATTGTAAATAAATAAAGATACTTTAGGTTTTTGCGATTCTTAGTTTAAATCACTTCGTAGAGATTCCTTCTAGTAAAAGTAAGGTACACATTGAGGTTTTGTCAGTGTTGTGGGGAAATAGGCTACCGATTCTTGACGGCTCGCTACCGTTGTCTAGGTAGTTAAAAGACCACATGACTTGAAATTTGGCTATAATAATAATTATGTAATAAACCGAAGCCAAAATAAGACCACTACCTCTTGCCGGCTCACAACCGATGTGGTAGTCGTTTAAAGGGTGGAGGTAACAATAATAATAAAAACTGTGGGCTGATAAAAGTTTTAGCCTCTTGCCGGCTCACAACCGATGTGGCAGTCTTCAAAAGAAGGCCCCTAGTAAGAATAATAACCCGAGACTGATAAAAGTTTGTTGCATCTTGCCGGCTCACAACCGATGTTGCAGCCTTCAAAAAGGTCGAGGATCAACGAGGTCGAAATAAGACTCCTGGACCATGGTCGGCTCGCATACCGATGTGGCAGTTGTTTAAAGAACCGAGGTTTAATAATGTTTCAATATTAATAATTATAATAATAAAGCCAAATTTCGACTCCGGTGTTATCTAAATAGGATAACCCCTAAATCGTGCGAAATTAGAACCTTAATGTTGACCTTATTCTTACCATATCGTCTCTTTAGGAAAGGATTTCAAACTAATTGTGGTCTAAACCGGGTTTACTTTATGAGAATAAGACATTAATTTATTTGTCACAAATAATAATAATATAATCTTTAGAGGATTTAGGAAATAAGGGAGCAGAAAGTAGCTATGCATACACAATTATCATTTAGGAGTAGTGTTAGCATCTTAACTTGTATTTATCAAAGATTTTGTTTTTAAGCTTGGTTTAGGGTAGGTGAAAAAATCAAGGACGATGAATTTATCCTTTTAGTGTTTCTTGTTTCGTAAAGTTATGATATGAATAAATGATAATAATAAATGCATAAAAATGATAAAACGGGGGGCTTTTCAAAAACTAGTGATTTCTTAATCCCCTTAGATGAACACTAAGCTACTTTTCGAGGTTATTAGTATAAGGGGGTTGAAGTTTTTAGTTTTCTAAGTTTATATTTATGACATTGCGTGAGGATACGATAATAGCTTAGTATGGAGGATTTTGATATGTGCTTAAATACACATAACTTTTACCCAATAAAACGAGCTAAAATGACCAATAATAACCAATAAATACACAAAAATGCACTATATATGTTTGTATTGTCAATTGTGTCTTGCAGGTAACAGATATTGCACAAAAGGACAAAAATAATGCAAAACAGACAAAATCGAGCACGGGATTGGAAAGAGCGTGAGAAAATGAAGCCGAAGGCATATTTATATTTAATGGGCCAACCCATACCCATTTTATTGGGTCGGGTCAGCCCATTAAAGATTTATACTTATAAAACCTGAGCCTTTTATTAACACTTATAAAACCAATCCAAATCTAAGTCTTGGCCTAAATTTAAGTCAAAGCCCAATCCTTATAACCCGGTCAAAGTCAAATTTACAAAACAAAAAAGGTCAAAATTACTGTTTATCGTTCCCATCTCCCTCCTATTTTACCCTGCAACAAATCAAACGGGTTAATTCATTTCACCCTAATCCTACACGCAAATGCTTCTAGAAGACTCACCTAACACCTCTGACACCCATTTAATCCATGTTTGCAATCCTAAGGCCAATGATTGGATGATGGGACGTGGAGGCTAATAAGGGGCTCAGATTGGATTGGATGGATCTAAGGGCTTGGATTGAAAGAAGAGAGACGCTCCTGAGGTTCTGGATCCTTCTTCCTTCGTCTATAAAAGGAGGCTCAATCACACAGTGCAAGGCATCTAGGAGTAGGAGTAGTGTAGGATAGTATAGTTTTAGTTTTTAGCTTATTTTATGCTTATTGTACCTTTTATCAGCTTATTGTATTGTTTCAAAGCTTTGTAACCTTTTTATGAATTAATAAAAGTCACTTTCATTTTAATTTGTCCTATTTTATGTTTCTTATTTATTCAAAACTTGTTAAAGTTGTTCTTAAGATTTTATAAGCTGATTTTAAATAGAATAAGTGTTTAATTATTTAAAGCTTATTTGTACAAGCTGTTCTTGTGTTACTTTAAATAGGTTGAATATAAAGGTTTTAAGCTTTATGGATGATAAGCCAAAAAGGGAAGGGCTTATGGCTTCTTATCAGCTTATCTTTAAATCCTTGTTTAGCTGGGATAAAGGTACACTTTCTCTTTTAATTAATTTTTAGCTTAATTTCTATTTAGCTTATTAAACTACTTATCTGCTTATTTATGTTGCTTATCTATGCTAATTCTGCCTTATTGTTGCTTAATGAGTCTAGTTTATAGCCCATTTTAGTTTAGTTTGAATTCTAGTTAATCTGCCTATTTTTAGTCAAATTTGCTTATCACCATAGCTTATTTATCAGTGCTTATTTTTCCTTAGTAATTGCTTATTTGTCATTTACTTTATTAGTTAATAATCTGTTTTCTAAAAATAGGGCTTATGTGGATCTGTTTTAGCTTAAGTATGAGTTTCTAAATCTTAAAGGAGTGTTTGGGTTAAGGTTTCAAAATGGGTCAAAAGAGGTTTAAAACTGTTTTTGGTTTGCTAGTCAGTTTCATAAGCTCAAATAAGGTCTAAATGTTAGCTTTTATAGTGTTAAATTCAGTTTTGTTAAAGTTTTAAGGTTGGGTTATCAAATAGCCAAGTCTGAAGGATATAAAGCTTTCAAAACTAGTTATTTGTTAAGCTTTTCAAAATTTTGCTAGAATATGGTTTTTTAGTTCAATAATCCTCAATGTGCATCTGTTTTTAAGTTTTTAAACTTTGGAATCTCCTTTTAAGAGTTTTTGATTAAAATTCAGTCAAGCTAGTTAGTGTCTAGCTTAAAAGTTAAAGTCAAGATTACAAGTCAAAGTGTGGATAGAATGAAGCTTAGCTTGGGATAATTTTTTATTACAATTGGCTTAATGTAGTATAAGGGTAACATGTTTCTAGGTTTTAGTTGTCAATAAGTCTTTTTGAGTCTTAAATCCTTGTCTGCAAGTAGTCCTTTCAACTCAAGTCAAGTTCAAAAACAAGAGGTGTAATCTGCCAATTTCATAGGTCTTTTTCTAGCATATTGGCCCTTATTATTATCTCAATTCATTCTCTTTGAGTCATTAGAGTTGAGTACTTAATTTGTTTTAATTTTTTTATCTTTTAATTTTGCTTATTGAGTCTTAAAATTAAGTTGAAAACTAGTCATTATTTTAAAAAGCCAAAAAGAATAGGTGTAGTCTGTCATTTTAACTTGTTCCTTTCTAGCTTATTTTCAAAACTTAAATGCTTAATTCTTGCTTATTTGGGTTATTAGGTCAAGGTCTTAATCTATTTTTAGTTTACAGCTTATTTTAAGTGCTTAATGGTCTTAAAATTTAGCTTAAAAAAGTGGTCAAGTCCTTTAAGTCTCTTTTTGAGTCATCTGTTTTAGGCTTTTAGGTTGCTTTTTAGCTTATTTCATTAGCATATTTTGAGTCATAAGTGATTTTTAGGTCTAGGTTATTATTTGTTTTTAGCTTATTTGTTTTTCTGAGTACTTATTAAGTCCTTAATGTCCAAACAATTTTAGCTTAATGTCATTTAACTTAAATCCCAAACTATCTCTTTAAGCTGTCTTTTCTAGCTTATTTATAAGCTTTAGTCCATAAGTCCAGTTTTTAAAGTTGTTTATTTTTACTTGTTTTATAGCTTTTTCAAAAAGAAAATAAAAAAAATGTTTACACAAAAAAAAGTAAGGTCCAAGACTCGAACTTGTGACCTCACCCTCAACACACCAACACCTTTACCATCTGCGCCCTTGGGTCTTTTCTGTTTAAGATTAGAACCATTATCCTTTTATGCTTTGTTTCAAGAAATGCTTATTTAGCATATTAGCTTATTTATAGCTTATCTAGTTTAGCTTATTTTCCAGTTTTATTTTTCCTGCCTTAGTAATAGTTAAAGTACTTTTAGTAATTTTTCTAGATTTTCATAAATTAGTTTAGCATTTTTAATTAATTTTCTAGATTAAAATAGTTTTTAATTCATAAAAAAATAAATAAAAGTCAAAAAAATATAATTCTTTTTTCTAAAATTATTTTTTATCATTTAGAACTTTTAGATTTAAAATTTATATTTTTAGGGTTAAAATATGATAATTTAGGTTTTTAGTCGCATTTTTAATTCCCGTTATCATTTTAATGTTTAATGTTTTAATTGCCTATATTACTTAGATTTTTGTGCTTTTATTTACTTTCCATTTTCGTTACTAGAATTAGAAACCAAATCCAAATCATAATGTCATCAAGCTCGATAACCCGACATATATCGTAGAATTACCATCTCCTCTCACCGAGGAGAACGATACCCGTGTTGAATACTTATTATTCTTTTCTAAGAATAATTTGTATGATATTTAGCTTACGTATACATATATGTATTTTATTATATATATTATATTATATATATATATATATATATATATATATATATATATATACATATATAATATATTATAGAAATATATATATAGAATATATATATATATATATATATATTATATACATATATTGTATCAAGATGGGTTTTTGACGAATACCATTCATCCAAACCTTACCAACCACCACAAGCTCGAAACGAACATGTGAATTCCATATCTACATGAAGTGGTAAATCCTATGACCCACCAGTCAACCCAAATGATCAACAAAACGATTATGAATCCCCTATCAACTTCGATAGCGATGATGAAGACAATGAACCTACACCTCAACCTAAACCTAAAAATCTAAAACTAGTCAAAGAAAGACCGATTCCAAAACCATATAAACCAAAAGTCTCATATCCTCAACGTCTCAGAAAATAAAAAATGGAAGCTTAATATGGAAAATACCTCGACATGATCCGAGCCATCCGAATCAACATTCCTGTTGTCGATGCTTTAGCTTTAATGCCCAACTATGGAAAATTTCTCAAGGAACTCGTAAATAACAAACACAAAATCGAACAAATTTTTGCCGCTTTTCTGAGCGATGAAAGTTCCGCCATTCTTCAAAACAAACTTCCACTCAAACTTGGAGACCCCAAAAGTTTCCTAATTCCATGTAATTTCAACAAAGCTTTCTCATGCAATGCTTTAGCCGATCTTGGTGCTAGCATTAATTTCATGTCGTATTCCTTATACGCAAAATTATCTCTCGAAACTCTCAAACCTACTACAATGAGCGTAAGATTAGTCAACCGATCATTCTAATACCCTGTTGGAATAGCTGAAAATATGCTTGTTGAAGTTGGTAAATTCACCTTTCCTGCTAATTTCGTTATTCTCGAAATGGAAGAAGACAGTAAAGCTCCCCTTATCTTGGGAAGACCTTTTCTTCACACTGCTGATGCAGTGATTCGAGTCAAACAGAAGCAACTCAATCTTGGAGTTAGGACTAAACGAATGATCTTTAATATTGACTCTGGCATTAAACACTCTTATTCAAACGATGATACATGTTTCAGTATTGACGTCATCGATGAAATCTTAGAAGAATATTTCGATGCTCTTCTCGATGAAGGAAGTGAAATCCTCCATTCTATAGAAGGAACCATCCTCAAAGAAGAACTCTTTGCTGAATTTGATGAATTCATGGCAATGACTGCTAATAAAAATTCTGAATCTGAATCCGATACCGAAGAACCACCATTCAAAAAAATTACCTTTAACACCGATTACAAGATCAAAACATCTTTTGAAGAACCTCTTACAGATCTTGAAGAACCCTCTTTTCTTCCTGTTATCATATCATCTCAACTTTCTGAAGAAGACAAAAAACAAACTCATATCTATTCTTAAAAAGCACAAGTGATCCTTTTCTTGGAAAACCACAGACATTCCTGGAATCTGTCCATCTTTTTGTAAACATAAAATTTAACTCCTGGAAGACAAAAAGCCAGTTGTTCAAAACCAAAGAAGATTAAACCCAAACATGAAAGAACTTGTTAAAAACGAAATAGTTAAACTACTTGATACAGGTAACATTTATCCAATCGCTAATAGCCCTTGGGTAAGCCCCATTCACCGTGTACCGAAGAAAGGTGGTATTACAGTTGTTACTAACGAAAGAAATGAACTTGCCCCAACAAGAACTGCAACAGGTTGGCGAGTATGTATCGATTATCGAAAACTAAATGAAGCAACTGCAAAAGATCATTTTCCTTTTCTGTTTATGGATCAAATGTTAGAAAGACTCGCAGGAAATAAATACTTCTGTTTCCTCGATCGTTTTTTTAGATATTTTCAGATACCAATCGATCCTATGGACCAAGAAAAAACAACGTTCATGTGTCCTTTTGGTACATATGCTTATAGAAGAATGCCTTTCAGTTTATGTAATGCTCCAGCTACTTTCCAAAGGTGCGTGCTGGCTATATTTCATGACATGATCGAAGAATCCGTCGAAGTATTCATGGACGATTTCTCCGTCTTTGGAAGCTCTTTTGATCATTGCCTAAACAACCTCAATAAAATGCTTCAGCATTGCGAAGATGCACATCTTGTCCTTAACTGGGAAAAATGTCACTTTATGGTTAAAGAAGGAATTATGCTTGGACACAAGGTATCTGAAACAGGTCTCGAAGTCGACAAAGCAAAGATCGATGTAATCTCCAAACTTCCACCACCCACTAATATCAAAGGTATTAGAAGCTTTCTAGGGCATGCCAGTTTCTACTGAAGATTTATTAAAGACATCTCAAAAATTGCCTATCCTCTTACCAAGTTGCTCGAAAAAGATACTCCGTTCGAATTCAATGAAGAATGTCACAACGCATTTGAATTATTAAAAGAAAAGCTCACATGTGCTCATGTGATCGTAAGCCTAAAATGGAGTCTCCCATTCGAACTCATGTGTGATGCAAGCGATTTCGTAGTCGGAGCAATTTTAGGTCAAAAAGAAGGTAGAAATTTCCACCTGATATACTTTGCAAGCAAAACTCTCAACATAGCTCAGCAGAATTATACAATCATTGAAAAAGAACTTATGGCTGTAGTCTTTGCTTTTGATAAATTTTGATCCTATCTGGTGTTATCGAAAACAAACGTGCACACTGATCATTCAGCTCTAAAGCAATTATTCAAGAAACAAGATGCTAAACCACGCCTTATTCGTTGGATCCTGCTCTTACAAGAATTTGACATAGAAATTAAGGATAGAAAAGGTACAGAAAATGTTACAGCCGACCACTTATCCAGAATCAAAAAAGAAGAAACAAGTGACGACAATGAAGTCGATGATAACTTTCTTGGAGAAACTCTTATGGAGATAAACACTAAAGACGACCCATGGTTTGCAGACTTTGCAAACTACATAGTAAGTGATATCATACCTAAAGGAAGCTAAGTACCATACAAATTATTCTTAGGAAAGAATAAAAAGTAATCAACACGGGTATCGTTCTCCTCGGCGAGAGGTGAATGGAAATCTACGTTCAAGTTGAAATCGAGCTTGATTGTCATAAAAGTTTTTGGTTTTGGTTTTAAACTATTTTTAAACTAAAAATTAAACTAATATTAATTCTAAAATTAAAAACTAAAAGATTAAACTAAAACTAATTTAAAAGATATAAATGACAAATATGCTTGCTAAGTGACGTGAAATGTTCCTTAAGTGCGGGCTTAGGTTTAACGAATTAAAATCCTTAAAAAAAACAAGTTTCAAAAAATTAAATGACAAGTAAAGTAAAATGCTTTTTAAAATAAATGACAAGTATTTAAATTGCATTAAAAGTAAATGACGGTATGTAAATGGACTATTATTTTGACTATTAATTTTTTAAACCTTTTTAAAACCGCACTTAAATTCCAAATCACTAATTACTTAGCAAACACAAATAAACTACTCACTAATCATGCTAACGAACATATAAGCAATAAAAGACATATTAAGAAAAATTAAAACATAACTACTAAAATGGAAATGAGAAAGAAAGTAGAACCCGATCAAAACAATGGAGACGATATAAACCACCCAATGTTATAAACTAAAATAATACATAAGTTTATTTATTTTTAGTTTTTATTTAACTAACTAGCTAATAAAGTGTAAACTTTATTTACTAATTAATCCTATAAAAGCTAACAAGCTCTAAACTTAAGGTAAAATCTAGCTTATAAAACTCATAAGCTCCACGCCTCATGAGTTGAGCCGATCACATCTCAAAACAGACAAGCAAAGTTAATTTAAACAAGATATAATCAATAAGCTAGAAACAATATTATTATGAAAATTATTTTTAATTCGAAACCTTTAAGAAATAACTATTTATATATCGAAACTAAAAACCAAACTAAATAAGCAAAGCTCTTAGGGGAATTAAGCTAAAAACCTTTATATATTAAAACAAAATTTAAACTAATACTGAACTAATAAGCTAATGGAACTAAGCTAAATTTGTTTAAACCAAATTAAGCCGATACAAACCATAAACAAGCTGAGATACCTAAGCCTTATCAAACAACTATTAAGCATTCGAATTAAGATAAGGTAATAAGCTAAGCTATTCTACAAATAAGCTATTAAGCTATTTAAACTATTTAACATGAGAACTACAAAAAAAATAATGAAGTGAAGATGCGGTCTATTCTATTACTACTACTCGAATGAAAATAAAGACTAAAATAGAATGAAGATCAGATTCGCTAATATCTAGATCCACTTTTTTTTTATTACACCTGCTGCTGCGACAGATAAGAGCAAGAGAAGAAAAAGGCGATCGAATCCAACTCGAACCTGGTACTCATTTAAACTGATCGAATCATAAACAAAAAATAATCCAACATCATACTTCACAAATTCAACCGGAGCGATACAAATAAATCTAAACTATTAATACTCAATGTTGCGATAGAACAAAAAGAAAGACAGAAAACTGAAAGACGAAAACCCCAAAACAAACTGTGCTACTCCTACTCTACATATTCTCCGAAAAAAATACGAACAACGATAAGATATGAAAAAAGGAGATGATTCGTTTGCTGCCTCCTCCCATTTTTTATAAATTTGCGTATCCAGTACGCCAAGAGAAATTGGGCCATCATGTTTTCTATCTCATCTTGGACTATGATTCATATCACCTTTTCTTTGTCTAGGGCTTGATAAGCTTAACTAGGCCGAGTAGTGCACTAGCTTGCTGGGCTAGGATGGGTTAATGTTTCATTAAGGCTTCATTTTATTAACTAGTGGGCTCCAACGTTAGCTTAAATATAAATATAGGTCGGTCCGACCCATATAAATGGTGTCGGGCCGACTCAATAAAAGATGAAGGCACCGTTAAACTCGATTTTTTTGTGCACTTTACAATGAGGTGGTCGGGAATATTAACGACTTCGTCTTGATATTTGAGCACTCTTGATCGAAACGAACCCGTAAATACCTGTTTTCGTTCTTTTTTCAATCATTTTTACCTGCAAGACATAAAAATACCAAACAAACATATTTGCAATATAATTAAGCATATTTTAGTATTTTTAGTCCATTTAATATTGTTTTTTGGGTTATAAATGATGTGTGTTTTAGCACACATTAGATTCCCCCACATTAAGTCATTGTTGATCCCACACGCAATGTAAATAAAACACGCCTGAAAATAAATAATTAAATCCCCTTTTAAATTATGACCCCTCACAATCAAACAAGAACAGAAAAGGTCCATTAAGAAGGTTCAAAAATCATTTATTTCGAAAGCGCCCTCGTTTTAACCACTTATTTATTAATAGATAAAAAAAACTAAAATAAAAATTTAATAAAATTATTTAAAAGGCTTAAAGAACGGGAGATCGTCATCTTTGATTTTCACAATCCCCAAACTAAGCTTAAAAAGAAATCACAGTTAAATATAAGATTAGATGCTAACACTACTCATAAATGCTAATTGTGTAAGCGCTGCTACTTTTCACTCCCTTATTCCTAATTTCCTCTAAGGATTTTTTTTATTATTGGTGACAAATAAATTATGCCCTTGTTAACATAAAGTAAACCCGGTTTAGACCACAATTAGTTTGAAATCCTTTCCTAAAGAGACGATATGGTGAGAATAAGGTCCACATTAAGGTTCTAATTTCGCATGATTTAGGGGTTATCCTTTTTATTTCATCCGCAACAACTCAACTACGAGTCCAGAGACGGAGGCTTTATTTAGATAACCCCGGAGTCAAAATTTGGCTTGCAGCAAACATATTTCGACCTCGGTAATTTCCTCGACCTTTTAGAAGGCTGCAACATCGGTTGTGAGCCGGCAAGATGCAGCAAACTTTTATCAGTCTCGGATTATTATAACTATGTGCCTTATTTTGAAGACTGCAACATCGGTTGTGAGCCGGCAAGATGCAGTAAACTTTTATCAGCCCACAGTTTTATTATTATTCTTTTCTCCACCCTTTAAACGACTGTCACATCGGTATGCGAGCCGACCATGATCCAGAAGTCTTATTTCGGCTTTGGTTTATTACATAATTATTATTATAGCCAAATTTCAAGTTATGCGGTCTTTTAACAACTACCACATCAGTATGCGAGCCGACCATGGTCCAGGAGTCTATTTCCCCACAACACTGACAAAACCTCGATGTGTACCTTACTTTCACCTAAAGGAATCTCTACGAAGTGATTTAAACTAAGAATCGTAAAAACCTAAAGTAACTTTATTTTATTCAACAATTATATAACGTTTATTAAGCTGATGGGAGCAAAAAGCCACAATTAACTAATCCACGCTTAGCATCAAACTTATATCCAACTCTATCATTTTTCGTCCTTTGCAAAATTTTAAAGTTAAGCAAACGCTAAGTCTCGAAAGCTAAGGGGAAAGCTAGAGTTCAAAACTCGGTCAAGTCAAAAGCTATCTAATTCTACGGGCCTACTTATTTATATATTTTTATATTTTCATCATTTTTTATATTATTATTATTATTGTTATTATTATTATATATATATATATATATATATATATATATATATATATATATATATATATATATATATATATATATATATATATCATAATAAAACAATAAAAAAATTAAAATTTTGGTCAAAACGGGGTTGCGTGGGAACACATATAGGCACAGGTATGATCACATTTCGATAGAAATCCCCCCCACACTTAGAATGGAACATTGGCCTCAATGTTCAAAAATATCAGGTTTTACCCCCACACTTAGGAACGAAAAAGGCAAATGCTAGTAATTCCAAGTGTGAAAGGGGAAACAATATATATATACATGATCAGGATCGAAGATTCCAGTGAGCAGAAGATCGAAGACCGGATGATTGGAGGATTGAAAACAAGCACGGGTCTTCATGATCTTAAGGAATCCTGCAAGCAAAAACAATACCACAAACCAAAGAAAGAAGCACGCCCCCACACTTGGGCTATAAAATCACACACTTATTTATTAAGAAAATAGAAAGAAATAAAAGACACGGGTTGCCTCCCGAGAAGCGCTTGTTTTTGTACGAGTCTCTAGCTTGACTCTCTTCGAATTCCTTTGTCCTTGGGGCAGAAACAGAAAAATGGAAAAATCACTATCGGATTTTCATATGCCACCGGCTTAAGAGAAGAAAAATGAAAAGTGGAAATGCCGGGGTTAAAGATAGTATCCTCACTCCTGGAGGAGAGAAGAAAAGAAGAATCCTCCGAATAAGTGAGATAAGGAAGAAATATTCGGATAACAAATGTGATGGGAAAATAATGGCGATCCTCAAAGGTTAACTTCACAAATGTCAGAGAAAAACTCTTCTCATAAATCCCGAGGTCGAACACTTTGTCCTCGGTCATCAAATCATCATTATCAGGTTCATCCTTTAAGCTTCTTGGGTCATGATCTAAAAACACCTCGGGAGGGAGATTAGGGCTAGTGTCATTAATAAGCAAACTCTCAAGATAGATTATATCTCTCTCTAAATCATGATAACTGATTGATTCCTTTTACCACATATATAAATATATAATAAATATATAAATATATATAACAAATAGGATAATATCAATGATAGTAGTATAGTAAACCGGAAGTATCGGTTTCTCACTTCGTTATCCACAAAGTTTAAAACCGGACCCGGGTCGTTCTTCCCGACGAGGCGTGAATGGAAAATCGAGTCGAGGTTTGGGGATCATGCTTGAATAGTCAAAGATTTGATTTGATTATCTATTTCTATAAATAAAATGCAAAAACAAGTAAACGAAACCCTAAAACGAAAGCAATTCAAGCTAAAACCTAAAAACGGGAATGTAAAAACGCGACTTAAAAACCTAAATTATCGAATTTTAAACCTAAAGTGAATTTTTTTACTTTTAATAAGCTATAAGTGACTAAAAAGAAAGAATAAAAAAAAACTAGATCAAAAACGGAAGTGTTTAAGGCTAATAACGCGAAGAAAACGAGAACGGGATTCGATCCCGTACTTTAAAAATCAAATTTCTAATAAATTAACCCAACGAGAGCAATTCTATTTTTCCTAAGTGCAAGATGATAAAAGAAAATTTTCTAAAAAAGAATTATATTTTTTTGACCTTTTAATAATTTATTATGAATTAAAAACGATTTTAAAGAAAATAAATGATAAAAAATACTAAACAATTTTTAAAAATTATGAAAAAATTACAAAAACTAGCTAAGGATATGAGGGCCCTATGAAAAATAAGCTGACACTAACAGCTTATTGCAATAAGCTGTTAAAATTCAAAAGGACTTATAAGCTTATTGGGCCAACAAGCCCTTAAGGAATTAATTGTGCACAATACTCACGGATGAGCTATTGTAGCACAATTGGTTATGCATTGTGTGTTAGGGACGTGTGTATAAAGGGGGAGGTCCATGGTTCGAGCCTGGGCCTCTCTCTTTTTATAAAAACCCTTTTTTTAAAACTTATAAAACACAAAAAAACTAACAACTTTTAAAATAGACACTTTTTGAGAAACTTAAAAATAAGCTGTTAAAATAAGCAAAGAAAATGGAAGTGAGCTTTTTTTTCTAGGGACCTAAAATAAGCTAACTGTTGGGCTTATTTGGTGGACAAATAAGCAAATGCTAACAACTTAAATAAGCAACAAAGTTAAATTACTAAACCTAAGAGGCTATTCTAAGCAAAAATAAGCACAAAGGATAAAGCCAATAAGCCAGTTAGCTAAGAAAAAGGACAGAAATGCTATTTTACTCTAAGGTTAAAATGAGCTAACTGTTGCTAGTCCTATGGCTAAATAAGCTAGGGAAAACATAAATAAGCTAAAGTAGATGGGGAACTAAACCTAATAAGCTAATCTAAAAAGAAATAAGCAGGAAAAGAGCTTATGAATAAGGACAGACTACACTATACTAAACTAAGGCAAAAGAGCACTAAGCTATTAGGAAACTTAAAGGGAAAAATAAGCTAAGGCAAAGGAAACTAAGCTAAGGCAGAAGGTTATCCTAACCTAAATAAGCTAACAACAACTAAAATAAGCCAAAAGTAATAAGCAAATAAGCCAGAAAACCTAAATAAGCTAAGGGTCCAAACTGGCAGACCAAACAGTCAAAGTGGGCTCTTTGAGCTTAAAAATAAGCTACCTAGAGGGGGTCCTAAGCTTAAGGCTTCCTAGGGCTTATAAATTGGCTTATGGGGAATCTATAAATGCAAAGAAAATAAATTTTTGACTAAAAATAAGCTACATAAAGAGGCTGCAAATATTGACTTTTGCACCAGGGGAGATTTTATAAGTTTCTAAGGGCTAAAAAGTGAGCTTAGAAATAATCTTGCAAGATAAGCTCCAATTTAAAAACTAATTAAAAACAGGTCTAAAATGGCTCCTAATGAGCTTGTGCATAAAAAATTAAAAGCCAGAAACTATTTTTACTATCTGCAAAGTTAAAATGAAAGATGGCTTTTGAAACAAAGAATGACTCTCAACAGATTTTTGCAAAGACATAAGGAAACCTAAAGAGACTAATATCACTGCATTTGACTCACAAAACAACACTCAAAACATTCATAAAACTTGGATTGGAAAGCTAAATCAATTAAGCTCTATGAAAGTGTTCTTTTGAAACAGTTTTGAACTCCTTTTTGACAAAACTTAAAAATAAGCTTTGAAGACAGTTTAACTTTTGAAAACAACTTAAAATGGCCTAAAGAAGCTTGCCAAAGTGATCCAAAGTGACCCACACAGTTTTGAAATCATTTTGACCCATTTTTAGGCTTATGCCAAACACCCCTTTAGGTACTGATTTTGCTTTTTAAACTGATTGTAAACTAAAACATATAATATTTTTATTAAAACTTATTTAAAATGACTAAATGAAGGATTTAAAATAGATTTTAACTATCAAAAAGCACCAAGTCAATAAGCTAGAGCTTATTGGCTTTTGACTGAAAAAACTACTATAAGCTGGGATTTTGCAAAACAAGACATCATGTAAGCAAGACAAGCAGTTATAAGCAGATTCAATAAGCACACATAAAACATAAATAAGCACAAAATAAGCTGGATTGAGATAAGCAATAAAAGACAGATTTACATAACATTAAAACTTACATTTTCATTCAAATTTTAAAAGGTTACAAGGTTTTTTTAAATGTAAAGACAGAAATTAAAAGGCATAAAACATAATTAAAAACATTAAAAATTTAAAACTACTCCTACATATCTCCTCTTTTTTTCTGTCTTCTTCTTTTCTTTTATAGGCAGGGTCTTCTAGCCATTTGTGTTTGTTGTGTTAGTTTGCTGAGGAGAAACCAAATGCATCTTGGCCTTTCAATTCACCTTGCTCCCCAATCCAGTTAATCCACACCCTTGATCATGCCCTGTCCAATGAAATAGCTTAGGATAGCCAACGTGTTTTTGGAGGTTTGTGAGGGTTTGAGAGTGAGGTTTTTGGAGTGGGGTGAGGATTTGGAAGTATGTTGCAGGGTACTAGAGAAAACGACAGTAAATAGTGAGGTTAGGGTTAATGGCGGGAAAAAAAGTTATAAGGACAGGGGTGAAGACTTTGAGGTTTTGGCAATTTCAGTCCCTTATCTTGTTATATGTGTTTGCAATATTAGTCCTTGTGGTGTGGTGAGGCTTTAAGAAATAGGCAAAAGAAGCCCTCCAACTCTTATAGTTATATTACATGAATGGTCCTTGAGGGTTAACAGATGTTAAATGGGTATTGGGCCATGATGTTGGGCCGGGTGTTTTAGAAAAAAAAGGTTTTAGGTTTATATAAAAAGGGTTTGTATAAGTGGGCTGATCCGGGCCCACTAGGTGGGTACGGGTGGGCCCACTTTTGACAATTAGGTTTTCGGGTTCGGTTTTCGATGCCCTTTTCAACGCCATATCCCGGGGTTGACTTTGACTTCGCCTTGACTTCATTAAATGCACAAACGTTGTCGATTCGATCCGGAAATATCTGTTTAAGCTCCGTTTTCAATCCTTTTGCATATTTGGCCTCAGTTTTTCGCGCTCTTTTCAATTCTGCTCTCGGTTTTGTTCAGATTGGCTTTGTTTTTGTCCTTTAGTGAATATCCGGTACCTGCGTAGTACAAACACAAAAACAAGCATATTTATTGCATTTTATGTGCGTTTTTGGTCGTTTAGGGACATTTTATTAGGTAAAAGGTATGTGTAATTACACACATACCAACAACCATTCTCAATATCTGTAGAAATATCCATATCTAGAAAAGCATCGATTTCATCAATTACGCCTCCTGGGTCTAAACACTTGAAAATAAACTAAAAAAACTAACAACACACAAATGCACAGCTGCGTTCCAATTTATAGCCCAAAGTGGGCTTGGGGGCATTTTCGTCATTTCAGGTACTCATCCAATCAAATTGCTACATCTGAGGGCATTATAGTCTTTTCCTTTGCTCCACCGACTCAATCATAGCTTAATATTCACGCCAATCATTGGCTCGGTCTCCAAACCTCGTACCTAATCATATGCAGCTGTCATTCTTCCGATCCACCAACCACAATGCGCCACGTCATCATTCTAGAAGCCTCTTTATCCGAACCTCGTACTGAACCTCGTACACCTGCACAGTACCTCGTACCAATCATTAGTTGTGCCACGTGTCACCACCTGAGTGGTGCCACGTGGCCTGCCAGCCGTCACCGGAGCCACCACCGGTCAACGACGGTCAACGGTAGTCAATGACGGTCAGCCGTGGCAGACCACCGATCAACCACTGCCGGACTACCGGTCAACTATCGTTGACCGCTAGTTAACGGCGCGTCAATAGCAGGGTCTGGATCGGGTCTAGGGGCGGGTCAAGTCGGGTTATGGGCTGGGTTTGGATCGGGTCGGGTCTGGGTCCGCCACGTGGCACCACGTGTGAGCTGCCGTGCAGCTGACATGGCGTGGAGGGGATAAACCCTCCTGCAGAATCGAACCCTGGACCTCAGGGTTGAAACCCTAAGTGACACAGCTTTGCCAACTATGCTATGCATAGTTTCATTAATATAAGGCAAAGTTATTTATTTATACTAGTTTTGGCTTGGGTAAGGTTCATTATAACTAAAGGTTCAAACAGGGACCAAAAAGGTTCAAAATAAAAAGTTCTCATATGAAAGGCCGGTACCGTTGGACTCATAATTTCGCGCTCTTTCCAATGGTGTGATCGAGGAATATTAACGACTTCATTTCGACCTCGATAAACGTGAAAACGTCGTCGAAAGTCACCCGAAAATTACCGTTTTTGCTTTGTTTTCAATCCTTTGTACTTGTAAGACATAAAAACACAATACAAACATATTTGCAACATATTTATCCATATTTAGTCCATTTATTAGCATTTTCCGGGGTACAAATGATGTGTGTTTTAGCACATATCAAAGAGTCTTATAGAATTAGAGTACTATCTTGAAGAATGTTCCAAAGCAACAACTGAACGACTCGACTGGCATAACCCTAAAGGCAAACCGTATCCGTTCGATCTCAGTAAACCTCTCCTGTTGATTCGAGATCATCGAGGCCGTCAAGCTATCCCTCAAGATTTCTTCATCAACAATGACTTGGAATATCTAAAAGGTAGAGATTTAAGCCGACGGTACTCAACTTTAGTTACGAAGACAAAGGCCGCTACATATGAGATCAAATGGATTGAAGACTTGGTTCGTAATTTGTGGAGTCCCGTGAAGGTGATATACGATAAACATGCTTATTGGGTTACTTCACACTGGGGTCCTAAACGTTAACATTTCTACGGGTTTGTTGTCAACAAGTCTTCGTCAAAGGATGTCTACTCCAGGAAAAGAATCATTGCGGTTACCAAACTTTTGATTATGAAGAAGTATGACTACGGTCACTTGGAAGAGAGTGAAGTTCGTCGAGAGGATCAGAAGCTGTATAAGTTTAGAGAAAGTGATTTCCCACGACTTCGTCTACAAGACATAGAAGACATGTTACTTCTACTTGTTTAAAAGAAGTTGACCAATCTCACAATCGACGAACGGTATGACTTGAATGTGGCATTACGTATGTTCACCAAACGGATTGTCATTCAAAGGCGGGTGGAAGATCTTCAATTAGGTATCGAAAGTTACCAGAAGAAGCTCAACCTTACCAAGCCAGACACATTCAGTTCAAATCTCATAAACAGGACCACATACACTGCATATTCAGGATGTACCCCCTTTAGAATGGTTTACGGTAAAGCTTGTCATCTGCTGGTAGATATCGAACATAAATTATATTGGGCACTAAAACAATGTAATATGGATCTTACGGCTGCTACGAAAAATCATTTCATGGAGTTGAACGAGTTAATGTAATTATGAGATGGAGCATACGAAAATATTCGAATCTACAAGGAAAGAACCAATAGATGGCATGACTTTAGACTCCGCGGAGATAAAGACTTTAAAAATGGGGACAAGGTCTTGTTATTTAACTCTCGCTTGAATTTACATCTAGGGAAACTCAAATCAAAATGGTCCGGACCTTTCATTGTACAAACCATGTACCCATATGGAGCCGTAGAAATTACCGATAAAAATGGTTCAAGCTTTAAGGTCAACGGTCAAAGGTTAAAAAATACTACGATAAAAGTTTCAATACGGAATATAACGAGGTAATAGAGCTCGATGAATGAAGTGAAGAGAAGGGAAAAAGTCTAACTTAAAGACTAGCTGAAAGAAAAGTGCTTACTGGGAGACAACCCAGTTGTTTTTAATTGTTTGAATTGTAATTTTAATTGTTTTATTAAGTCTGTCTTCCCATACACTCAATACAGCGTATCGAACCTCTATGGATACGCCGTATCGAACCTGTCTGGACGTTATCAATCTTTAATATCTGCAAAATTTCTAAAACATTTGTCTTTACAGGATGCAATATGGCGTATCCTTGGGTTTGGGATATGGCGTATTGACTACCTGTACAGTGTGTTTAATTGTTTTCCTGCATTGTAACCATTGTTTAACCGAGATAGGAATTGCACTTTTGTCTTTTAAACTTTTATGCAGGACCTTGCTATAAAGAAATCGACGATATGATATACTCTGAAAAAGACGTGTGTTGAACTCGTACGAGCATTCTGACGCCTCGTCAACACACTTTTGCTCAAGAACTCAAATTGGAGAATCATCCCGAGCAACATATCAGGGGAGTTCCTCGTTCTAATTCTATTTCTCATTTTCTTTAATTGTTTTATCTATATAACAAGGACGTTGTATAATTTAAGTGGATGGATGGAGAATTAGAACACCTACTTGTCCTTTCTCTTACAAATAATATGCTATGTGCTTAAATTATGCCAAATTTAAAAAAATTTCTAGCATAACTTTTGTAAAAATTACTAGTTACATGACCTTGCGCACTATAACCCTTAATACCAAATTGTGAGAATTAAGCCTATTCTGTTTGCAAACGTTTACAAAAAAAATCCACAAAAATTATGAGTGTGTCGGTAATGTAGCGGGCTTTAGAACTTGGCTTGGTATATCACTCGAGACCACAATGATGAGTAATATAGACTTAGATGGAGTAACATGTTTAACTGGTAAATTTCTAGTAATACACCAAAAAGCCTAAATGTTGTAGAATTAACTAACTACACTGGTTAGTTAAACCCCGTGTAACCCTTTGCTTACTCTCATTATAAGAGTAAGATCTACTAGAAAACCTGTCGAGCCATTCCTATCTTTTTCACACCAAATGTCTATTTCGTTACACCTTTACACCTTAGCCTACCTTGTAGATTAAGCCTACTTAATCAAAGTTGCTAGTTGCTTTTGTGTAAAGTTTTGTATTTTCATGTGCAAAGTGAAATTTTCAATTCCCCAGTTAGGTCGGAAAATGGCACAATGCAATGGAAAATATGTAGGCTCGTGAATTATGCTACTTCACGATTATGTATTATGTCCGAAGATGAAGTGTTGAAGGAAAATTTATACGCGATGAATTATGATTGTGAAGACGTGAAATTGCACCGAGAATTTACGTTTGGAAGATAAAATAGAAAAAAATGGAAAAATAAAAAATGCATCAAAAAAGAGAAAGGATGATAGATAGTCGGTTCGCTAAACTTAAACCGATGAAATACTTGGAAGAATCGATTATTCGTTGATGTGTGGATAAAAATCAATGATGTATAGTTTTGTATAAAGTGGCCGATATCACCACTTTTGTAAAAGTATGTAAAGTTTGGGATGATTGGGAAGTTGACCGTTATGGGAACGCCAACTTAGGTTGTCTTTTTCATTTCTATGATCGAGGCGTTTGTATATATTTCGAGTCTTTATCATGGAACGGTCAGGAAAAGTTACTAGCAAGTATATACCTTATTTGTCCAAGCTTAATCTATTTGTTTTGTGAATTTTATTTAACAACAATTTACTTCCCTTTCCTAGCAACTAACCTTAAGTTTTACTCGAACGAGGTTGAGATCGAGTCATGCATGTCTATTCCGTCGTTACGGCCATGTATGCGTGATTCAGCCACCTTGTGGGTTTATTACTTTTGGTGAAAGTTAGAAGATCCCTACCATATATCGTTCTTCATCCTAACCCTTGGTTAAACTTAATTGAGGATGTGATCGAATTATACGTGTCTATTCCATCGTTACGGCCGTGTATGTATGATTCAGCTGCCTTGTTGGTATGGTACTATCGGTGAAAGTTTGATAGAATGATCAACCTTAAGCCTTATAAAAACCTAATTTACCTTTTTAACTTGTTTCTCCTTAGCTCTAGTGGTAGAGATGTTTATCCTTGCCAAGCATATGATATGAAACTAATCACGACCTAGCAAATGAGCGTACCAATTAATTGTTTCACCCTAGATTAGTTGAGTGATCTGAGTATTTTCATTTCCCATATTTCATGAGGTGCTTGGTCTTATACAGGTGATTAAAACGAAAGAAATGCTAGGAAAAATCCTTAACTTCGGTTAAGATACATTTTCAATAAATTTCTAGAGTCTACTTGAGGACAAGTAGGATTCAAGTGGGGGGATATTTGATGACATCAAATAACATTACATTTATACTATCATTTATCCCAAATAAATTATCCACTTTTATATAATTATTGCAAGAATCATTACTTAATTGCTTACAGGTTGTAAATTGCAGTAATTACGGAGTGATTTGTGAAGACATGCTAAAAGGCGCACTTTTTGGAGCTTAAACGATGATATTTAAAGATTGCTTACTTCTACTCAATACGACGTATCCACAAAAGAAGATACGGCGTATCAGCGCCTGGACTTCACAAGAAAATGCACATTCTTAATTCCCAATACGGCGTATCCAAGATCCTTCATACGCCGTATCCAGCTGGATAGACATTCAGAGATTTGGTGAATAAATATAATTTGGGATGATATATCTAACTGATTATAAACTTAACGCGCACTCCAAGGAAAACATCCATATACGTCGTATTGACCTCACTCAATACGGCATATCCATCAATTTCAAAGGCTATAAATAAAAGACTCAAAAATGAGTTTTCAGTGTGCAAAATCATATTCTCTATACCATAAACATAAAAGACGATTTTCTAAAGAGAAAAAGAGCAGACAAAGGTCAAGCATTGATCACGATTCTATAGAAGACACTGTGTAATTCCTATACTCTTGTAATCATTTAATTTTTAGTATCGTTCGGTAAAACGTTTAGCTTACCTTGGTTATTTGATCACGCTTGTATAATTACAATGGTTATGGGCTAATACCCTCGGGTATTAGCCATCTTAATGAAGATCTAATGTTTGGTTTGTTTTCAACTTGATTTCTTAATTTATCATTGAAAGTTTAATTATGTTTATCACATGATACTTGTTTACGTGTTTGAATATGCGACATATCATTCAATTTGGGTAGTCAGCCTAACCAGTGGAACTAGAGACAGTAGTATATGCTCTCCATATCATATTTTATATTACACACGGACCAATAGGGATCAGCAAATAATGTTCTAATCTTTGTCTTTACATTATGAGCTTAGTTGAGACGGTAGTGACCCGTATTTTTCAACAAGTATGTTCTTAATTAATTGATAAAGACTTGAACAGTAACTACCAGACAATAATAAAAATAAACCTGTCAAACATAAGTGGGTAAGTCCCCCGACGGGCTAGGGTTTAACAAGATCACCATTGCTTACTCCATAGATGATTAACATTTAAACTAAAAGGATTCATTTCACAATGCGGATGCATTAATTGTGACAGGATTCAATGTGTCTAGGTCTTAGGATGATGTCCCGCCTAAGTCTTAAGAATGATATGCCGCTTCGAGATAAGTAATCATTGCACTAAAACAAACAAACCAGCACTTGATCGGATTTAATATGGCTAATACAGTTTTCTATCATTTTGCTTGTACCGCTCTTTTATTTTCTGATTGTTTTCTTGCATGTTTATTGTGTTTAGAATTGATTATTGTCACCATAAAACCTGTGCCAGTCTCTCAGGCTGAAAACCCCCCCATTATCATTAGAACTAGGTTTAGCATAGGTTTAACAAGTAATTAGAATTAACTTAATTAGATTAATTAAAATACCGATAAAATATAAGGTTAACACCTTCGCTCTTAGTGCTCGACACCCTACTTACCACGAAACTCCACACGATCGGGTACACTGCCCGTTAAAGTGTTATTTTAGGATAAGTCGGCTAAATATTAATTTAAAACTTGGTAATCAATAAATTGACCCTACACGACAGCACATCAGACCCCATCATAGCCGACTTTGAAATTCCCCCATTCGTACCTAATTCTTCATCATTTTATATTGAATTAAGTGCATCAAATGGGTTTGAGTTACTAACCTCTTGTCTAACCACCTGAGCTTGCTTCTTTTTTCCACTAGTGCTTGCACCATTCTTATTAGAAACAGGTCCGTACACTTGTTTAGTTGATTAAAAACTAACCTTTGGACCAACCGGAACACCTCTAACAGCTTGTCTAGAATTATTCAAGTTCTTCACCACATTCGGGACAATTTTCTTAGGACGCTCATTCAGAACGTGTCCAAAAACCTTGCAACTCGAACACCTGGAAGGTTTCCACTCATACTCGACATGAATATTACACATTTAGAACCCCTCACCAACAAGCTTAGGCACAACCACCATGATAGTATCTTTCAATTCCACATCGGCCCAAAGCTCAATCATTCATAACTTGACTTACCCCAAGATTGCATGCACATGTCAGATGTATACGAGTCAATCATCAAAGGAGTACCAAGTTTAGTAGCAATGGCACTCAGTCCATCCTCACTAAACACCATCATAGGGACACTATGTAGTTTAACCCAAACCAAAACATTACTAACATCTTCTTTTAATAAGTTTACATCCGGATCCCACTTTTTTAGAATAAGTGGATTAATGCGAATAAACCAAGGACCATTCTCTAGCATTGCATCCAAACCATCCTTAGAGCTAAACTGAAAGAAAATAACCCGTTAGACGAGTTAAGCGTTGATTTAACTAGTCCATATTTACTCCAAGTATTCCTAACATAGTTAGCAACAACGGGGTAAGCCACCCGCTTTCCCAAAAAGAAACCATAAGCCGATTTAGCAAACCGTTAGCTAACCCTTGAATAGACTCCAACGTGACAACCACATCAGCCCCATTTCTCGTCGACGTAATTAAAGTGCAGAAATTCATACTTTTCCGACTCGCATCTCCTTTTAATAGTGTTGTAAATGACACAGAAGCCGGAAGCGATGCACTAGCAGTAGTTCCACATTAGCATTAGAGTTTACATCATCTTCCTTGTTTGATTTTTAGTGGTGTTTCCAATTTAACATTATCGGTGTTAACATCATTCGTATTCCCACAAGAAGCTTCAAACATGTCTACCGAAAAGGTGAGACATTATGGTCCAAATTCACATTCGACAAAGACCCTCTATTTGTGGCCTTATTTTGTGTCATATGCATGTCCACGTTACCACAACTATCATCAGCTTCACTTACATGATTCTATTTGTTACCAACATCATTCACTCTTGAGCTTTGTTTCTCCTTCACGCCACTACCTCTCCCTCTCTATTTTGGACTCAAAAACCCCTTATTCATAGTTAAAATATACAAACAACTCTTCACTTAAACCAGATTTGAGCCAGAAAATGCTACACAGCCCAAGACAAACGAACAAAAAACACGCGAGCAAGATTAAAAAAGAATACCTAACCGACGAGGTCGATTAGGGTTATGCTAGGAACACACAACCTCACATGCAAATCATAACCAAAGACATGGAATAAATAGATAATCAGAATGTAAAATTAAGACAGTAGGATAAATCAATATGATTCATTAGTGCCAAACCCTAAAAGCTATTGAAGTAAAAAGAAAACCCTAAAAACAATTGATCCAACCGATTAAGAATTAAACAAAACAAATAAACCAATAAGGGTATATGATTCAACACAACTGAGAAAATATAAACCAAAACAAGTGTGATGCAAGTTTAATGTTAAAACGTTCAAGTTTTTTGCTAGTTAGGGTTTAGAATTGGATCGCCATAATCACCTAGGGGGAGATATTTTTTATCTTTTGAGGCCTGAACAGGGTTGGAGCAAGTAAAGAAGGATCATTCACTATCTTTCGTAAACAAGACTAACCTTTTGTTGATTGGGTTAGAGCTATTATTGAGGTTGTTAATGTATTTTGACTCATGTTGAAACATGCATGTTTAAATCTTTATCAAAATATAATGACCAAGTTTTAATATACTATATAGCTTACATTGTGATGTAGGCTAAAAACGAGATAACACAAATCAATCACGTTGATTCACATAAATACCATAATTGATTCTTCCAACAATCGTTGATTCAAACGAATACCGATTATTATGAGATTCTTAGAAACAACCGTCAAGAATAGATTGATTAAAGCAAAGCTTTATTATCAATATCAAAACATTAACTATCTTACATCATACTCTTGCACATCCTTTTATAGGAGAAGGAGTGCTTACATGTTAGCCTTCTATGACGATATGGATATAAGATAAATATAAATGTAAATTACAAAACTATAAAACACGACATATGGTGAAGGCAGTACTGCATCATTCTCCCTCACTTGAAAAAACTCATCATCGAGTTTGTCTCACTCGTCCCTTGTACTCGTAGCATCTAAATTTGTATCCCTTGCATCACATTCCCTTTCTTTATAATGACTCGACCTCAAACCATTATCGTCTTAAAACCGAACTTATCGACAATAGGTGCAGTTTTCAAATACCATTCTTGATATTTTTTATGAATTAGAAATTTGAACGAACTTTGGCTAATCTTGATAATAATACCTTTTCCAAATGACATCAACTCATGTGATTTTGTATTGATGTCTTCCTTAAAATTAACACTTAAAGTAGTTTGGATCATTGAAGAACAAAGATCATTAGCCACAACTACAACGTCTTTGATGTAGTCTTCTTCCCCACCAAATCCTCCTTTCCCGACAAATCCTTCTTTCTCCTCAATGACATCTTCAATATCGATATCATAAACTGGCATCGATTCTTCTTCTACACCCAACACAACAACTAGAAATGACACATTATTTTCTTTCGTTTGAAAATTTTGATAATTGTCAACAAGGGATACTCCTCTTCCTCATCCTCTATATCCTAGATAACAGGTTCAGCAAACAAAGTCCTTGGCCGATCCAGTTGTTCATCAGAATATGAACCGTCACCCTCAAAGAACGGATTTTCTGACTTTTCATCTTCGCTTCTCTGACCGTTATGATCCCCACGTCTTCTTGGATTCATCATGCATTCATTCGATTAGCCAATTGACCAACCAACTGATCTAATCGCTCCTCTATTCTTGTCATAGTACATTGCTCAAATTCTTGTTCATAGACATCATTAATATTCTTGTTTCTCATTGGAGGAATCTTTATCAGGAACCTGGCTCTGATACCAACTGATGTAGGCTAAAAATGAGATAACACAAATCGATCATGTTGATTCACACGAATACCATGATTGATTCTTCTAACAATCTT
>BQNB010059573.1:0-33039 GCA_026074375.1 Tanacetum coccineum | reverse complement strand
TATTTTTTAAAGCACAAGAGGTCATGTGCCTATTGTCTTATAGAGATGTAATTTAAGTTTAAGTTTGATTGTTTAACTATAAATTATCGACTAGATATTTCACAACATTCTAAATACATGTTTGCGAACTTTTAGTTTCTTTAAAGTGATGAAAACCACGCAGAACAGCAGGTACGTTGTGAAATAAGAACCAACGACTAGCGTTGGCATCCTACAGCTCATCTCATTCTTGCTTACGTTGCCGTAGGATATAAACCATCATCGGGCGACATTTTCTCGAATTTTCAAGCTTCTTTAGGTCGCAAACACACCATATCAAACATGTAAATGGAGAGGGATCATTGCGAACTGAATTTTGGTCTTTTTAACTCTCATGTATGCGGTCTAACGAGTGGCCTTCCCAACTTTTCCAAGTAATGAGGTTCGAAACCTTGTCTCTTTGATAAACACTACGGAATGACAAACACACATTCCTACAAGA
This sequence comes from Tanacetum coccineum, assembly GCA_026074375.1. NCBI lineage: Eukaryota > Viridiplantae > Streptophyta > Magnoliopsida > Asterales > Asteraceae > Tanacetum > Tanacetum coccineum. The sequence continues at coordinate 32,558 of BQNB010059573.1, read as the reverse complement.
TAGTGTCTAACATAATCACTTACCTAAAGCCTTAAAAAGGGAACACTGTATACTACTGTATGTATTACGACAAAAAAACTTAAAACATGAGTAGTGTTGTCCAACTATTTAAATATTTAAATATATAATTATAATTTAAATCACTAAGTTTATTCACTCTCGCTTACTACACACTTATATACATAAAAAAAATTAACGCTACTACGCGCCGTTATCGCTATGTGCAGGTAATTGTCAAGTATATAAATATAAATTCATAAATTCAAAGGATACAATAATAATAATAAGAACTACCTGTCGGCACTGCCGCTACAGGCTTCATAAAGCTTGCCGTGAGATGAGAAAACGATGACAGCAACATCCACGTCACAAAGAGCAGAAAGATGTCGTGCTTTCTTGAATAAACCTTTCTTCCGTTTGGAGAATGTGACTTGGCGGCTGTTCTTGTCTTCGATTCGCTTCATTTCTACCTTCTTACGCCCCATGCTTTGACTGACCTAATAATTATTAACAAAGATGAAAAGGGTCAAAGAAGTAATATATATATATATATATAATGGCCTTTTAAAAGAAGAAGATTCAAGATGCTGTTCTAGCGGTCTTCAATTACGGCTAAGTTTGTACGTAGTGGTTTTGTTTTTTTACCCCAGTGGGATAAGTACTGAAGTACAGTTTTGGTATTACACGTGGATGACATGCTGACTAACCACAAAAAAGTATTTAGTATGGATTTTTAAAACAGTACTATCTATTATTGGTACTTTTAGCCCACAACATAAGGTTTGTACTTTTATCATTCTTTTATTCTTTTATTTAGAGTATAACACAATGTTTTATCAGTTTTTACTTCGTATTTTTTGTTAGATTAATATTTTTGACTTGTTAAACTTTATAATTTTCGTTATTTACTTTTCGTTTTACAGTTTTGTAACGTAAACAAAATTATAAAAATAAAATTAAAATTAAAAAGACCGCAAATTCAAAAAAGTACAAATAGCTTTTCAGAAAGTTCTTTATAACCTACCTCTTAAAAAGCCGAAGCTATTTACACTCAACGTTTATTGATGGATGATTTGACTAGCCACTATTATATTATTCTACAACACAAAATAGGCAAGTGGAGATTATTTTATATGAACTAAATAATTGCCACCTTTTCGTTTTTGCTCTAAGATTGATAAATTAAAAAATTATATTTATATCCAATACTTTATACTTATCACATTTGTTAATGTTTAATTTTTCTTTTCTTTTAATAAAAATTATTATAAATTTTTAATAATTGCATATACTATATGTAAAGTACGAATGTGTTTTCTCAAAACTTGGAAATATTCAAAAATAGTAACAAAATCTAATACAAAATTAACAGTCTAAATATCGTTTAATCCTCAAATCCTTAAACTTTTATCATTTTTCATTAATAAACCATATATTTTTTTTCTCGCAATGATTACAAATTGAACCTGTAAGTATTGCATTAAATGTCACAGCAAAAGCACAAAAGTTCACATGTATAATTATTGTCGTTATACCCCGTAGCTTTGCGCGAGTATTCGTCGAGTCTTATTAATACATATATACAACACCTATAATTAATGTTAGCATTAAAATACTCATCATTCAAAAGTACAATCAATATACCCAGGGCCGTCTCGTGGATTTTTGTGGCCCCGTGCCATTACCACAAAGAGGCCCTTAAGCACACACATAATATATACATATGTATGAGTAGTGAATAAACTAATTAAACTCGACTCTCATATCGTGTGTGTATATATAATAGAAGTGCATGAAATTTGATGGCCCTCGTGAAGCGGTGACTCTGTGCAATCGCACCTCTTACACTCACCTAAAGACAGCCCTGAATATACCGCAAGGTATAGAACAAACAAGTTACTATTGTGGTCATAAATGTCATGAACTTAAATTCAATTGAAAGAAACGTACATGTCAAGGTATAAACAAGTCACTATTGTGGTCATTATAACTATCAATTACCTTTCACCGTAAACTATCACAACTTCGTAATACTACTAACTACCGTTTTCATATAGCCATTGTATCACGATGCATGGGTACTCTACCACAGTAACGTGTGGAGTCGTGACTTTATTTTGATATTTATATTTTTGTCAATAATAATTTAAGTCATACTCGATTTGTTTAATATAGACATAATTGCATAAATGGTCCATGTGGTCTGTCGGATTTAACGAAAATAGTCCCAAAACTTTTTTTTTCCGGATCCTCTCCTTGTGGTTTCGACCCATATCAGGTTTGGTACCTTGATCAACTTTTCTGTTGGTTTGACCGTTAAGTGAAGGTTCAGATGGCTTAAATGACATAATTACCCTCTCACATTTAAAAGTATGGTCCCTGTGGTTCCTGGGATATCACATATTTAGTCCCTAATTTTTTTTATATATTTTCTTTAACTTTCTAATTAATATAAGCAATAATTTTTTCAATTAAAATTTATTCATTAATATTCAAAATATTTTATGAACTAAGAAAATTTACAAAAAAATCATTTAAAAATATTCAAAAAGATACAGTATGTTTTTATATTTTTAAATATTTTTAAAATTTTCAAGATATAGTTCAAAAATACTAAAAAGACATTTAAAAATATCCAAATAATATTCGAAAAAAAAATTTACCAAAAATTTTAAATAAAATTTCATTAAATTTTGAACATAAATTTGATCGAAATTTTTTCGTTAAAAATTGACCGAGAATTTTTCATTAAACTTTTACATAACTTTTTAAAAACTTTCAGTTATATTTTTAACAATTTTTTTTTAGAAAATCCCTACAATAATTTAAATTTTTGCATATTTTTTGGCAAAACTTTTTTACAAATTAGTTTTAAATATTTTTTATTAATGTCTTGACAAAATTACAAAAAAAAATCTTAAAAATTATATCTTGAAAATTTACAAAAACATTTTGTAAAAAATTATTCAAAAATATCATTTGAATTAACAAAAATATATTTTGAAAATTAATTTTCAGTCTTAATATTAGAAAAAAAAATTAAAAAATTATGCCAAAAAATATGCAAAAAATATTCGGAAATTTTTTGTATAAAATTTGCCAATATTTTTTTAAATATTCTGACATAAACTTTTTAAAACTTTGAAAAATAATGTATATTGTTTAATATTTTTAGAATATTTTTTTGTAAATTTTCTGAATTCAAAATATCTTTTGAATAATTTTTAATCAAAAAAAATTAACACACATATTAATTAAAAAGTTGAAAAAAAAAAAAAAAAATTAAGGACTAAATCTGTGATATCCCAAAAACCATAGGGACCATACATTTAAACGTAAGAGGGTATTTATGTCATTTCAGCCATCTGAACCTTCACTTAACGGTCAAACCAACGGAAAACTTGGTCAAGGGACCAAACCCGACATGGGTCGAAACCACAGGGGGAGGATCCAGGAAAAAAAAAGTTTAGGGACTATTTTTGTTAAACCCGACAGACCACATGGTCCATTTGTGCAATTAACTCTTTAATAAATGGGCTAGATGGGTCGACCCGAACATGACCCGAAATCTATTTAGACTCGACCCAAACTTATATATTTTCGTATCAATTTCAAATCAAGTTTCGTGTCGGATCCCCCTTACGTCAAACAACAAAAGCCAAAAATGTAAGTAAATATAAAGACACGATATTAATTGGCGCAAATGGTCTGGAAAAAACATCGAAGTTTTCACATTTTCATTTTGTAAGCATCTATGTATTAATTTTTCTAAAGAACACAAATCTTTTACTAATCTTCCTATTGTGACACTATTTAACAAATCTGGTGATGTGGCACTAGTTTATTACATTTATCCTATTTTATTTTTTGCCAATGTTATATTTAGCCCTTACACTTTATGTTTTTACATTTCCTGACAATGGATTTATATGACCAAGTTCCTCACCCTGGGGAGCTTCGGTTTTATTTGGCAAAAATAAAGATGGATCTTTTCAGATGTGTATCGACTACCGTAAACTAAACAAGCTTACTGTGAAGAATATCTACTTTCGAGAATCGACGACTTGTTTGATCAATTGCAAAGGTCAAGAGTCTACTTTAAGATCGACCTAAGATCTGGTTTATAACACCCCCATTTTGACAAATATAGTAGTGAAAGCTAATCTGGGGTATTACTTCATACTAGAACAATCATAATCATAGAAAACGACTCATAAAGAGACGTTTTTGGAAAATTTAGTTATCATTCTATTATTCATCAGAGTTTTACAAAAAGAGAGAGGTCCCAACATCTAGAAACATAAAGTTTGAATGATAACAGTTTAGTCATCTTCAAGTCCATGCCACTTCGTGCCATGTGATGCTCAATTACCTAAGATAAACATGCTAAAAAGATCAACACAATGGTTGAGTGAAATTCATAGGTTTATGGTAAATAGTTTGAATACAAGTTCAATAGTGGGTTACGTTGTTATACACCTATAAGTGTAATAATTGCAATGAGTACAATTATTATAGAAAACAGTATTATTGCCCTAAGCTCATGACACCGAGACCTTGAGATAATTAATAATCACAAGAAGTTGCCCCAACGGGTGCCTTTGCCAAACACCCGCATAGTGATTCAAATGAAGTGCGTTTGGTTACCAGAAAGTATAGGTACACCAACGGGGGAGTTCAGTCCCAAATAGATCTATTCACAGCATTCGCGCTTACTCCGAAAAGTAATTAACGGTTCATGATAGTGGGGTCTTAATGGCAAAAGTAAGGACTTAGGCAATAATATATCAGGATAGCATACAGTTGGAAAAACACTTGCATTCATGGTTTATAGCATGTATCCCCCTCGCGGGTTTATGAAACATTTCAAAGATTTAAAATGCGAGGCTATGAACTCACCTTAACAGGGAAATCTGATTGATGGCAAAAGTATATCAAGTGAAAGTAACGGCCTCGTCACGCAACCTGGGGTAATATGTCAAGTCTTAGTGTGATGGTTTATGTTTCAAAACTTCATAAAGTTTAACGTATTACTTTGATTTATTAATTTATGGAAATATTGTATCACTGTTCGGGCTATCATAATCCAGAGGCCATGTAGTATCGTTTGAGGAGTCAGGGCACTTTAAATCGTAAACCCAGCAAACTCGTCAAAACAAATACCCAAATGGAACCCCTCACATGAAATTCCCTAGTAACGTGATACGATAAGATTTTAAGTTTCTTCAAAAGCTAGTCGATGATAAATTACGTTAATTATATAACGTAATTGTTTTATAATGCGTCGATCGTTGATTAATAGCGATAAATGTATCGGGTTTTAATAAAATCGAGTCTTATAATATTAATATATATTTTTATAATTTATATAAAAATATTATATTTTATATTTTTAAGAATAACATGTCATCAATGGCTCCTGATTGGTTGATTTGACAAGGGAATGACACGCGGGCTATCAAAGAACTCAATTATGGGAGAATTTACACTGAAATCAGTGTTAAAGAAGCACACACCTCCAAAGATGTGGGATTGCCAGCTTGGCAATCCGTGTACCTCAATCTCATCCAACGGCCAAGATATGGGATCCAATGATTAAAGAAATTGAAGGGCCAAGATTTAAAGATGAAGAAGAGCGTATGAAGACCTAGAAGCTTCACTCTTGCATTATAAATAGGGCTCTCCCCCACTCACATTAGCAGTTCTTTTAAGTAGTTTTTTAGTAGCTTTAGAATAGTTTTAACTTATGCTTATTGTAATGCTTTTTAGCTTATTGTTTCTCAAGTTAATGTAATTTCCATTTCACTCTTGTACTCAGTTTTCCTATTAATAAAAAGTTCAAGTTTACTTATTAATCAATTGTCTTTTCAAATTGTTACTTTTATGCAAAATTATGGTTAAATAAGCTTTACTGTTTCATAAGCTCGTATTGTTCTTAAAGCTACATAAAAGCTCTCTTATAACGCTTGAAAACTCCATGGAATTCGATGGCTGCTGAGTTTTCAAGTAGGTAATAGTGCTTGAGGGTTAAGCATTAGGAATAGACTAGGTATTTGGGATTAAGCTTAAGCTATAAGCTAAAGCTATTGATATAAGCTCTAATAAGAGCAAACACCTCTGTTTAGCTGAGGTGTAGGTACATTTCTCTTTTCTTTTTCTTATTCTTAGTTGTCATTTAAATTTCTACTTATAATTGTTCTATTAGCTTAAATCTGCTTAATCTGCTTATTGATTGCTTATTTGTAGTTTAGATTTGCTTATTTTTGGTTAGTATACTTATTTGATGCTTATTGAGTATGCTTGTTAGTTTAAATTTCATTTTGCTTGTTATTGTTATAAATCTGTCAAAAATACCAAAAATATTAGCATCATCTTATAGCTTATTAATTCTGCTTATTCAGTTGCTTAGATCTGTTAATTAGGTCTATTATTAGCTTATTATTATCTGGTATTACTTGTTTATGCATTAAATCTCATCTTCATAAGCTAAAAATGGATTTAAGCCTTTTTAAGAGGTGTCTGGCACAAGGCAGCACTAACTCAAGTTAGTGCTGCCGGCCATGGGCTACTCTTAGATTGGTTTCAAAATCTCATAATTAGGTATTGGATTTGGTTTTTATGTCTATTTGTAGGTTTGAATTAGTTTTCATTCAAGTTAGTTAGTTATAGTTAAGATCTGTTAAAATAAGTTCAGTTAGTTTATCAATTTAAGCTCAAATCTATTTTAGCTGTTAGTTTTGTTCTCTTTGCTCTTAGTTTGTAGTTTTATAAGTGGAGTAATCTAAGTTTATAGGACTGCATTAGTTAAATTTGAGATTTGGTCATTTCATGTGCAAACTGCATCAGCATAGAAAATAGTAAAGTGGCCATTTTTAAGCTTAAAAATCAAAGGTTAAAAGTAGTTCTTTGGATTTAAAATTTAGAATATAAGTTGTTTTTAGGTCACTTTCAATCTGTTTTAGCTTATTTTGTCTTTAAAAGTTCATTAAGCCATCTGTTTTTAGCCTTGAAAATTGCAATTTGTCTTTTGAAAAAACAAAAAATACACTCAGTGCATACTGAGTAAATAAGCAGTTTTAATTTAGCTTTTCCTTTAATCAATTGATTTTCAAATTAGTTTTTAAAAGCTGTTTCTAGTAGCTCTTAGATCAAGGTTTAAGCCAACATAAGTCAAAAAGCCATAAGGTTCCTTTAGCTTATAGAAAATTAAGCTTAAAGTTGCCTTAAGGGACTGTTTGGTTAACAGTTTATCTCAAAGTGCTTATTTGAAAATTTCAGCTTATAGCTTATAGTTTTTGCTTGATTCTTGTTTTAATTAGCTTATTAGGTTGTTATTTAGAGTTCATAGCTTATTAAGGTTAGAATTCAGCTTATTTTAACTTTTCTTAAAAAAAATCCAAAAACATAGTTAAAATAGAACAATTAGCTTTTTCATTTGTTTTTTTTACTCGTCTGAATTTCAAAATGCTTTTCAAGTGATGATTTAAGTAGTCTTTAGTACAAGCTTTAAGTAGGTATATAGCTTATTTCCATAAGGATCCGTTTGTGTGCTTAAAATTAAGCTCAAAAGTAGCTAATCTGTCTGTTTGGTTTAAAGTTTAAGTATAAGTGTTTATTGGTTTCTCAGCTTATGGCTTATTTCTTTTGCTCAAATTTGGTTTGCACTTGCTTATTAGGGCAGACATAAGGTAGTTGTAGCTTCTTTAGCTTAAGTCTTAGCTTATTCTAGTTTTTGAGTGTCCTTAGTTTGGATAAAAAACCATATAGCTAGTTAAGTGCATTCTGTCTGTTTTTAAGCTAATTTCCAACTTATTTACTAGTTTTTAGAAAAAGTTGCTTTTATAAATTTAGCTTATTTTCATCTGCTTTACAACTTAGTTTAAAAAGTTTTAAAAAAATAAAAGTTTTTGCAAAAAGTTAGGCCATGGGATTCGAACCCATGACCTAACCCTTAGCACACACTCGTCCCACAAACACACACACTGTCCAACGCGCCCTTGGGTCTTTTTCAAACAAATCTTCCCTTAGTTTTCTTTTAAACTCATTTTAAGTTTTCCATTTTAAAATAAGCCGTAGCTTATTTCTGGCCTTTTAGGGCTTATTCTACCAGCTTATTTTTAGCTAACATTTTTATAAAATCAAGAATTTCGTTTTACACTATTTGTGATTTTTCCAGAATTTTAGAGTAAAGTTTACTATTTTTAATCATTTTGCTTTATTAAAAACTTTAAAAAATCATAAAAATTATAAAAATAATTAAAAAAAATAATTTTCTTTTTTCTAAAATTTTCTTTTAACTTAATTTAGGTTTAGAAATTAAATTTGCATTCGTAGGCTTAAATTTTAGTATACTTGCTTAATTGTGGCGTTTTCGTTAATCCTTGTTATTCGTTTTTGCCTTTAATTGCTTAGTCGTTAATTTTACTTGCTTGCTTTAAACGTTTTTAGCTGTAGAAATAGATAATCAAATCAAAATTTTCAAAACCATTCAAATCGTTGTCCAAATAAAAGCGAGGTCTCAATTTCATAATTCTTTGAGGAAAAACGACCCGGTAATCACTTACCGGTAAAAATGTATATTATATTTTTGTGTGAATTTTCCTAAAGGGTAACTTTGGAATTTCACTTTGATATTATTACGTATACAATTAGAAACGTAGCAAGTTTTTGGCGCCGTTGTCAGGGAATTGTGTTAAAGATTCCTTTGTTTGAATTTGTCGATCGTGATTTGAAGAACCTTTCGTCTTCGAAAGTTACGTCTTTTGAAAAAAAATCAAAAAATAAAAAAAAATTAAAAAAATTAAAAATAAAAAAATATATTTCTTTTTCTTTTTATTATAAATAGAAGTTAAATAATTAAAAAAATACAAAAATATTTGCTCTTCCGGATTTTTTGATTTTTATTGTTATCTCTTAAATACTAAAATACACAAGCAATTTAATTCTCTTACTAGAGAATTTGTGAATATCCATCAATAAGTTTCCGAACTTAAGATTCAAAATTTACCGTCTTGTGTCACTTACGAAAAATGCGCACCTCTTTTGTGAAATAAGCTATTAGGAGGGTTGTTCCACGGAACTACGACTCGAAGGGACAAACGTTTTTAAGGCGATTCGCTCCCACTACGTCCCCCGTTTGCAAGTTTTACTTAAGGGAGTTACCCTAAGTTTGTTGATTATTCGGTGAAACAAAAATATTTTTGTGTATATATTTTCTCACCTCGTTTTTTTGCATAGTGCATGCGCACTAGAAATTCCAATTTTCCAAATAATTCACCCGTAACCATTCTGAGACGTCGAAATAGAAGACGTATTCCAAACGTAGACGAACCCGAGCTTCGTACTATCGTTGAAGTTGCACCAATGGCGAAACGAACAATAGAAGAGCTACTCCGAGCACCCACAGAAGGGTATGGAGAAGCTATCGTTATACCAGAAATTAATGTGGATCACTTTGAAATCAAAACGAATTTGTTACAACTAGTTCAAGCTAGTCCGTTTCACGGTTTCGAGAGGGATAATCCCCATATGCATATTAATAATTTTGAAAGGATTACCTCGACTTTGAAATTTAGGAATGTGCCGAATGATGTGATTAAATTAATGATGTTTCCATATTCCCTTGAGGGGAATGCTAGGATTTGGTATGAAAAAGAACCACCTAATTCTATCTTGACTTAGGAGGATCTCGTAACCAAATTCGTGAATCAATTTTTTCCTTCTTCGAAGACCACTCACTTAAAGAACGAAATCTCTCGTTTTACCCAAAAATTCGATGAGACCTTTAGTGAAGCATGGGAACGATTTAAGGAAATGCTTAGAGCTTGTCCCCACCATGGATTTTTGGAGTTAACTCAAGTAGATACTTTCTATAACGGTTTAAACGATAACGATCAAGACTCCTTAAATGCCGCGGCGGGTGGAAATCTTTTGAGTAAGACTACTAGAGAAGCTTTGAACATAATTGAGAATAAGTCAAAAGTTCGTTATTCACGTAACAAATCGAATGTTTCTAGGATGAATACAACTTCTAGGAAAGTGTAGTAAAAACGGTCATGGAGAGAATGATTAAGCTGGCGGAACCAAAAATTGGAGACCTTAGTCGAGATTGTTTCTAAAAAAGTTATCACTCCGACTCCGGTTAAAGCGGTTGAGGAAATATGTGTTACTTGTGGTGGGCCTCATGCTTACTAAAATTGTCCTAATACCGATAACAATCAATCTAGTGTTTGTGCGGCAACGGGTACTTACAATCAAGTAAACCCTTCGAACTGTGTTAGTAACCAAATGGCACCACCCGGTTTTGCTCCGGTGCAAAACAATGGTCAAAATAGGTATAATCAAAATCAAGGTCAAGGAAATAATTTTAATCGGGGAAATAATTTTCATGGTAATCAAGGTTTTCAAGTTCAAAACAATCATGCTCCAAATTTTCAAAATCAAGGATTTCAAAACCAACCTTTTCAAGTTCCTAATAATCAAGTTCAACAAGAGTTTTCAAATGAGTTTTCAAATTACAAGAGATCTAATGACCAAATGATGAGAAACATGCAAAATTAAATCAACTCGTTGAAAAGAGACTTTAAGAATGAAATTCAAAACACGATGAAGACTCAACAAACCATCTTGATGAATCAACAAAATGCTTTTCAAAATAACTTACAAAATATGTTATGTGGATTCTTTCAAAACCAAGCCTCAACTTCTGGTACTCTTCCGAGTAATACCATTCCAAACCCGAAGGGTGAGATGAAAGCAATCACTACTCGAAGTGGTGTTGCTTATGAGGGACCCTCGATTCCTACTAATCATTCTCTTAAAAAGCTAGTGGAACGAGAAACCGAGGAGACAATGGATAAGGAGCAAAATAATTTCCAAGGAAGTATCCGCTACAATTCCACTCAGGTTAACACCCTCCGATTCAGGAAACTCCCCCCACATATGTTCCGAAGACTTTACCTAAGCCGAATATTCCATATCCTTCGCGACATAATGATCAAAAGTTCCGTGACAAAGCTTCAAATCAAATGGAGAAGATCTTTCAAATCTTTCAAGATTTACGCTTTGACATTAGCTTCACAGACGCTTTACTTTTGATGCCAAGATTTGCCCTTACGATTAAAAGTTTGCTTATGAATAAGGATAAATTGCTTGAATTAGCTAAGATACCGTTGAACGATGGAAAGAATTGGTTCGGCGTGTCTCAAAAAGCTTCTCGAAAGCTCTGGGGGGGGAGATCCCGACAAGTTTCTTATACTATGTGATTTCCTGGGAATGGATGCATGTCACACCTTGGCCGATCTTGGCGCGAGCATAAATCTTATGCCTCTTTAAATTTGGAAAAAGCTTTCCCTACCCGAACTTACCCCCACACGAATGACTTAAGAGTTAGCGAATAGATCCATTACTCATCCTAAAGGACTCGCCGAAGACGTTTTTGTCAAAGTGGGAAAGTTTCACTTTCCTACCGACTTTGTTGTTGTAGATTTTGAAGCTGATCCTTGAGTTCCTCTCATTCTTGGAAGATCCTTTTTAAGGACCGGTCGTGCTTTAATTGATGTTTATGGAGAAGAAATAACCCTTCGAGTTAACGACGAAGCAGTCACTTTTAATCTCAATCAAACTACGCGATACTCCTTGACATATGATGATACGTCGATAAACCGAATTGACGTCATTGATGTGGCTTGTGAGGAGTTTTCTCAAGAAGTACTTGGTTTTTCAAATAATTCTTCGGGTGGCAATCCCACTCCGTCTTCGGACCTAATTCTTTCTTCTACTACCCCTTCGTTCACTCCTTTTGAAGGAGGAGATTTCATTTTGGAAGAAATCAAGACTTTCTTACAAACTCCGGATGAGTTTACTGATTTGGATGATGATTTCTACGACACGGAGGGAGATATTTTTTACCTTGAGCAATTGTTAAATGAAGACCCGTCTCTGAATCTCCCTCCAAAGAAGAATGAGGACCTAAAGCAAAGTGAAGTAACCAAGGCAAAACCTTCAATTGAAGAACCTTTGGAATTAGAGTTAAAAGACTTACCATCTCATTTGGAATATGCGTACTTAGAAGAAAACGATAAGTTACTCGTGATTATTGCAAAAGGTCTAAAAGATGATGAAAAAGAAGCCCTTTTAAAGGTGCTTAAATCACATAAACGGGCCATTGCTTGGAAAATCACCGACATCAAGGGTATCGACCCTCGTTTTTGTACACACAAAATCTTGATGGAGGAAGATTAGAAACCCACGGTTCAAAGTCAAAGATGGGTTAAACCAAAAATTCACAAGGTAATAAAAAAGGAGGTCCTAAAACTTCTTGATGCCGGAATGATTTACCCGATCTTCGACAGCCCATGGGTTAGTCCCGTGCATTGTGTTCCCAAGAAAGGTGGTATAACCGTTGTTGCTAATGAAGAAAATGAATTAATTCCAACATGATTAGTTACCGGGTGGAGAGCTTGTATCGACTATAGAAAATTAAATGAAACGACTCAAAAAGATCATTTTCCATTACCATTTATGGATCAAATGTTAGAAAGATTAGCCGGAAACGAGTTTTATTGTTTTCTAGATGGATTTTTGGGGTATTTTCAAATACCGATAGATCCCTAAGACCAAGTGAAAACTACTTTTACATGCCCGTATAGAACTTTCGCGTACCGTCACATGCCTTTTGGCTTGTGTAATGCTCCCGGTACTTTCCAACGGTGTATGATGGCCATATTCCATGATATGATCGAAAAGACTATGGAAGTGTTTATGGATGATTTCTCGGTTTTTGGGGATAGTTTTGATTCGTGCCTCTCCAATTTAGAAAAGATGCTAAAACGATGTGAAGACACGAATTTAGTTCTAAATTGGGAGAAGTGCCACTTTATGTGTAGAGAAGGAATTGTGTTAGGACATAAAATTTCAAAGTCGGGAATTAAGGTCGATCGTGCTAAAGTCAATGTTATCGCTAAGCATACACTCACCCGGACTACGTATAAAAGGTTGTTAGGAGTTTCTAGGTCATGCCGGGTTTTTTACGCGATTTATCCAAGCTTTTCCCAGTACATTGCTAGACCTATGACTCATCTTCTTGAGAAGGAAACACCGTTTGTGTTTTCTAAGGATTGTATTGATGCTTTCGAGACTCTTAAAAAGAAGCTTACCGAAGCTCTGATCTTAGTTGTCCCCGATTGGAACCTATCATTGGTGCGGTTTTGGGACAACGAAAGACGAAGCATTTTCAGCCTATACATTACGCTAGTAAGACAATGACCGAAGCTCAAATTCATTACACTATGACGGAAAAAGAAATGCTCATCGTAGTGTATGCTTTTGAAAATTTTTGGCCATATCTTGTCTTATCTAAAAGCGTAGTGTATACGAATCACTTGGCTTTAAAATACCTTCTTAATAAACAAGATGCCAAGCCGAGGTTGCTCCGGTGGGTTCTCCTCCTACAAGAATTTGATATCAAATCCTGATAAAAAAAGGAAGTGAGACCTCGCCGGATTACTCCGATCATTTATCTAGACTGAGAATCTCATAAGGATGTGTATAGAAAAATATAAGCATAAATGAAAATTTTCCTTTAGAGACTCTTGGTAAAATTTCTAGTGAAAGTACCCCATGGTTTGCCGATTTTGCAAATTTCCATGCGGGGAATTTTATCATCAAAGGGATGTCGTCCCAACAAAAGAAGAAATTCTTTAAGGACGTTAAACATTACTTTTGGGACGATCCCTATCTTTTTCGGATATGTGCGGATCAAATCTTTCAAAGGTGTGCGCATGGGCAAGAAGCTAATGATATCCTCAAAGCTTGTCATGAAGGACCCATCGGGGGCCATCATAGTGCCAATCACACCACAAAGAAAGTATTTGATGTTGGGTTCTTTTGGCCGACCATATATCGAGATGCGCATACTATGATCAAATCTTGTGATACGTGTCAAAGACAAGGCAAAATTTCACAAAAAGATGAAATGCCTCAAAACGCTATTCAAGTTTGTGAAATTTTTGATGTATGAGGTATCGATTTTATGGGTCCATTCCCGTCTTCACGAGGGAATAAATACATCCTCATAGCCGTTGACTATCTTTCAAAGTGGGTAGAAGCGAAGGCGCTCCCCACAAATGATGCTCGAGTTGTAGTTAAGTTTTTGAAATCTCTTTTTGACCGATTCAGAACACCTAGAGCTATTATAAGTGATCGTGGGACCCATTTTTGTAATGATCAATTTGCTAAAGTAATGTCTAAGTATGGGGTCACTCATCATCTTGCTACAGCTTATCACCCTTAAACGAGTGGTCAAGTGGAGGTGTCCAATCGTAGCTTGAAACGTATTCTTGAGAGGACGGTTGGAGAAACCGTGCCTTCATCGGTTGAGACTTAATTTAGAAGGACGCTTTAATGGGCATTCCATACCACTTTTAATGGGTCTCCGATTGGTTGTTACGCCTTACAAAATTGTGTACGGAAGTCTTGCATTTTACTATCGAGTTACGAGCATAAAGATATTGGGCTTTAAAAAAAAAAAAAAAAAAAAAAAAAAAAAAAAAAAAAAAAAAAAAAAAAAAAAAAAAAAAAAAAAAAAAAAAAAAAAAAAACATGTCTAATTTCATCCTAAAACCGCGGATGTGATCACCGGGAAGCTTCAAACTTAATGAGCTTTGTGATTCAAGCTTACGAGAATTCTTTGATATATAAAAAGAGGACGAAGAACCTTCACGACTCTAAGATCAAAAACCGCATTTTCAATGCTGGTGATTAAGTTTTACTCTTCAACTCTCGTCTAAAGATATTCTCAGGAAAGCTTAAAACTTATTGGTTGGGACCTTTCACCATCACCCAAGTTTTTCCATACTGAACCATCGAGTTATCTCAACCCGATGGTCCAAACTTTAAGGTGAATGGTCATCGTGTGAAGCATTACTTCGGACGGGGACATACCATCCAAAGGTTTGTCACGTGGGGGTGGCATCTCATCGGGATGGAACTTTCATGTGCTTTAATGTTTATCCAAACATTAATAAAAGCCCGATTGAGATTTTCTTTTCCATTTTGCTTCCCCATGGACAACTTAATTCGAGGTCGAGTCAAGCTCATGACTCGGTTAACAAAAACAAGCATTTTTATCTTCTAATCTATTTTCTAACATTTGATGTGAGGGGGCTAGCCTTTCTTTTCTCGTGTTTTGTGTTTTGTGATATTTGTCTAGGATTGCTTGGATTTTGAAGACTCTCGTGCTCATGGTTTTGCCCATTTATTCGAGCTTCATATCCTCAGCTTCATTCAGGGAATCTAATATCCTAATTTTATCGATTATCGTTTATCTTTAGCATACTTAATAAACGGCTTTAGATTTGCGTAGAGAACCCTTAATACTTGAATTATGCCTTGAAATTAGTATGGGGTGACAGTCCCACATTGAGGACAATGTGTAGTTTTAGTATGGGGGGAATCTATCTATTTGATTATACCTGCGACTGTTGTTCTCACGTACCCCGTTTTTCACAAAAAAATTAAATTTTTAAGTCTTAATATCTAGTTTATTGTTCTAAAAAATGTTTGTAGAAAAATGTTAAAATATAAATATTTAGTTAAAAAAATAGAAAATAGTTGACATGAATGTAGGTTTTCCGTTGGTGAGAACGAAAAGTAAATTTTAACCCAACCGGTTTTATACCTTAGCTTTTCTCCTTAACGTAAATAGATTGATTTTGCTAATCTTTTATACAAGGAGCTATAAAACGCAAGTCTAGCTTAAAAAATTCAAGACTTTGCAAGTTCCCATAATTGATTTTAAATATGCGAAGATCGATTTATTAAAGTTGGGATTGTTGCCAGTCTATGTGACTTGTTAAAGTGCCGATCTTAATTCATTAGCCTAAGTATTCACGAGTTTCTTTCTTAGAAATTTTAAATTGTGAAGAACAAGAGATGATAGAGTAGAGTGTGAGTTTTGATGCTAAACATAGAATAGTTAGATTTCTTTAAGGCTCATAAGTGTTAATTGTGGCTTTTTCTCCCATTAGCTTGTTTCACCGTTATATAATTGTTGAATAAATAAAGTTGCTTTAGGTTTTTGTGATTCATAGTTTAGATCCTTTCGTAGAAAGTCCATCTAGTGAAATTAAGGTACACATCGAGGTTTTGTCAGTGTTGTAGGGAAATAGACTCCTGGACCATGGTCGGCTCGCATACCGATGTGGCAGTTGTTAAAAGACCACAGGACTTGAAATTTGGCTAATAATAATAAAAGTTATGTAATAAACCGAAGCCGAAATAAGATTTTTGGATCATGGTCGACTCGCATACCGATGTGACAGTCGTTTAAAGGGTGGAGGTAATAATAATAATAAAACTGTATGCTGATAAAAGTTTACTGCATCTTGCCGGCTCACAACCGATGTTGCGGTCTTCAAAATAAGGCACATAGTTATAATAATCCGAGACTGATAAAAGTTTGCTGCATCTTGCAGGCTCACAACCAATGTTGCAGCCTTCTAAAAGGTCGAGGAAATTACCGAGGACGAAATATGTTTGCTGCATCTTTCCGGCTCACAACCAATGTTGCAGCCTTCTAAAGGACCGAGGTTTAATAATGTTGCAATAATAATAAGTATAAAGCCAAATTTCGACTCCGGGGTTATCTAAATAAAGCCTCCGTCTCTGGACTCGTAGTTGAGTTGTTGCGGATGAAATAAAAAGGATAACCCCTAAATCATGCGAAATTAGAACCTTAATGTGGACCTTATTCTCACCATATCGTCTCTTTAGGAAAGGATTTCAAACTAATTGTGGTCTAAACCGGGTTTACTTTATATTAATAAGGACATAATTTATTTGTCACCAATAATAATAATAAAATCCTTAGAGGAAATTAGGAATAAGGGAGGAAAAGTAAGTACACAATTAGCTTTTATGAGTAGTGTTAGCATCATAACTTGTATTTTGCAATGATCTTGTTTTTAAGCTTGGCTTGGAGAGGTGAAAGTCGGGGACGATGAATTTATCCATTTGGATACTTTTTGTGCTTTTTGTTCCGTGATCCTAAAAGTTATCAATGAATAATGAAAGCAATACATTATGTCACACATGAATAAGTTGTAAGTTGTAAATTAAAAAAACCATAAAAATAGAAAAAGTTTTGAAAAATGGGAAAATGAGGTGTTTTTAAAACTTGTGATTTCTTAACACTCTCCACTAAAGACTTTGCTACTTTTCAAAGGATTAATCTGGGGAAGTTTTGAGGTATTAGGTTTTAGAGCATATAACATTGCGTGAGGACACGACAATACTTTAGTATGGGAGAATTTAGTATGTGCGATTTTACACATATCTTTTACCATGAAAAACGAACCCAAAAGACCAAAAACATAATAAAAATCGTAAAAATATGTTTGTTTTTGTGTTTGTGTATGTGCAGGTACGGATATTAAAGGAATGGACAAAAGAAAAGACAAAACCGGACAAAACCGAGCACGGAATTAGAAAGAGCGCAAGAAAACGAGTCCAATGGTGCCCTCGAATTTTATTGGGTCGGCCCGTAACCCACTACACGGGCCGGGCCAACCCATGTTACTTCTAGGCCCAACATTAGCCTAAGAAAAAAAAATATATGGTTTATGTGATGATGTCATCGTGCGTCATGGCCATGTGCCTTCTAATTAAATCAAAAGATAGCATGTGCCTAAGCACTATGAAATTGTGGGCAAATTGGAAGACGACACATGGCAAATGGTTTATACATTTCAAATTGCAATTGCAGGTTCTACTAAAAATGATCCAATGGTGTGAAATGTGGCTTACAAATGAAGCAAAATTAAAGGACACGTGGCGCTCAAGAAACGGATGGATCATTCTCTCATTTTCGTCGATCCGAGGTCTCCCACAAGATAGCCAATGATTGGCTCATTAACTCACCAATAATTGGGGCGGAATTTACACAAATAGCCCCTCACTTTGGCTATAAATAGAGATGTCTCTCACACTTTTGAAAGAGGGGGGAGAGAATGAGAGATGATTAAAATTTTCTATTTTTTAAGCTTATTAAGAGTAGGATAAATTTTAGCTTATTTTTGTTTAGGTTATTTGTAAAAGCTCAATCTAGCTTATTCGTTCAGCTTATTTGTTAAACTTAGCTTATTGGTTGTAAAATGTAACTTGATATTTGAATATTACCCGTGGCTTATTTCTTTCCTTCTCTTTATACTTTTCTTTCGGGCTTATCTACATAAGCTAAACTTTTAGCTTATTTTTGTGGCTTATTAGTTGAGTTTGTTTACAAATAAGTGAAACATCAAACAAGCTGTCTCATAGCTTATTTGATTTGTCAATTTATTTAGAAACAAGCTTCGTTAATATAGTTTTTAAATAGCTTTTGGTTCGACTTATTTCTTATATGTTTATTGTTTCTAATTGCTTTCTAGCTTATTTCCTACAATTGAATATGCCCTTTCATAACTTATTTGTTTAGATTTAAGCTCAAAAAAAAATCCCAATTAAACTTCGGCCTATTAATATTCTTTCTAGTTTTTTTTCTTTCGTTTGCTTATTTTGAAATTCCGTCTAGTTTTTATGCCTATTCGAATAAGTTGTGCGTTCAGTTGTAGTTATTCTAGCTTATTTAGTTAGTGAGAGCTTATTTTTGATGCTTACTCTTCGGTTAGAGTCTATCATGTTAGATGTAGTTTTGTTTGATGAATCGCATTTAAATGCGTTTGTTATTTGATTCTCCTATTTCAAAAGTTTTTAATTTTTTTTATTTTTTTTTGTTCGCATTAAATTATGGTATTACACATTTCACAAGCTATACTACGTCGTTTTGGCCACGCTTCTACAGTGAAATGAACAGTAACCGGCCCACTGGGCTCGGTTACTGTTCATCGGCCCGGAAAAAAAAAACTTTATAATCCCGCTCCCCTTCTTTGGCCAAAAATAAGAAAAAAAAATTACGGGACGTACTCTCATTATATACATACACATTACAAAAGTAATACGACGTCGTTTTTTACGTCGTGCTACAGTAATATGAACAGTGTTCGGCTCAATGGGCTCCCAGTTTGGGCCGGCCCACTTTTTTTTTTAATCGTCGTGCTACAGTAATATGAACAGTGCTCGGCCCAATGGGCTCACAGTTTGGGCCGGCCCACTTTTTTTTATTTTTAAATACGCAATACAAAAAAAAAATACTCGACACAAAATAAAAAAAAGAAAATTACAAAAGTACTGACTTATTCATATCAAAAAATACCCGCGTCATGAGGCCCAACACATAAGCTCATATAAAAAAAACAACCCGCACAAAATAATATTAAAAAAAAAATTTGTTCGGCACAAAAGTGATACGACGTCGTTTTTTACATACGTCGTGCTACAGTAATATGAACAGTGTTCGGCCCAATGGGCTCCCAGTTTGGGCCGGCCCATTTTTTTTTTTTAAATACGCAATACAAAAAAAAAATACTCGACACAAAATAAAAAAAGAAAATTACAAAAGTACTGACTTATTTAGATCAAAAAATACCCGCGCCATGAGGCCTAACACATAAGCCCATATAAAAAAAACCACAATTAAACATAAGCCCGAAAAAATAAACCCGCACAAAATAAAAAAAATAAAAAAAAATAATTAAACCATCAACTATGCGCGAAAAATTAACGTCCCGCAGCAACGCGCGGGTAAACATGCTTGTTATGTTTCATTTGTCGTGGCTTATTAAGATTCGCTCATTAAAGTTAGTCTATCTGGTCCTCTTTTAAGATTTTGGGCCTCGTTAGAATTTAGGGCCTCTTTGGGTTATTGGGTTGATTTTGGTCTATTGAAGAAATTTTATGGCTTGAGGCTTGCGTATTGGTTTGTGAATGAATAATTGGGCCTTCAAGTGTGAAGTGCAAATTAAGATGTATATATACTGTTGACAGTTTTGTTGATTTTGAGTTTTGCCTTTCGGTACCGGTCAACTCATGAGGCGTGGGGCTTAAGGGTTTATTTAGTTAGACCGAATTTGATTATTTGCTTTAGTTAAATAAATCGGGTGGTATTCGTTAAATTGCGGCTTTTCAATTCGGTTCCATTTTCTAATCCTTTTTCAATAGTTAGAGTAGATTTATTTTATCGTTTTATAATATGTTTGCCTATTTGATTTTTGCCATGCTTAGTGTAGACTTATTTTTATCTTTTAATGTTATAACGTTTGCCATGTTTAGTTAGTTGATTTATTTGCTCATTTAGTGTTTAGAAGTTAGTGCAGATTTAAAATATAATTAGAGATTATTAATTTGCGACATTTATTTAGATTAAAGTTTTTTTTAAAATAAATAAATAAATAAATAAATAAAATAATAACAATATAATTTCTTTTAATGTATGATTTGTTTTTAGAAGTTTGCATGTTTAAAATTGAATTTATTATGCTTGCTTATTTTTCTCGTTTTAAATACTCGTTATTGTTTAATGCTTTACATGTTAAATTGTTTTTATTGTTTTGCTCATTTTTTTATGCTTTTATTTACTTTATCAATATGTCAAGTAGGATTTAGGAACCCAAATCAAAATCATTTTAAACTATTCAACATTGAGCTAATCCTAATTTCACACAAACACTATCATTCCATTGATCTCAATTTCTCTATTTAGTCTTCCTTGTTTAGTCGTTAAGCGTTACCATTTAAACACTTAACGTTCGTTACATATTTACGTTGTTAAACCAATAAATAAAATATTTATTAATCGTTAACTTGTAGTTGAGATGCAATTCCCGTGATTCTGTTGGAGGTCGATTCCTAACCACAACGATTATTTGTTTTCGTCCCATAAACTTAACAGCTGCCCACCTTGGGCAAAATTTAAATAGTTGTGATCACATCGGTTAGCTGTCTATGTTACACCATCGATCGATGGCTCGAGGTACGATCTCACAGTAAGAGGTCTCCTGGAAAAACCTTTTAATGATATCATTATTAGTATCCTTTATGTTTTTCACTCAATGTTTAATAAGGATATGGATCTCAAGTGCATTCCTTAATTAACTGAGTCTGTTTCTCAGTTTATCCTGAAATTGCAGACAAGATTATCAATTTTCTGAACGTTTCCAGAAAATCTTGGGTGTTGGCACGCTACACATACACTTCTTACCCAATGCTCCTTACGGGGGGCACTCTCCCAGCATGTATTAAACTCCAAAACTTATTTGTTTGAAGGAAACAAATTCTTTATTGACTAACAGCAAAACTTATGAATTTTTTGCAACACTTCTGAAAATCATATTCGTATAGGCTACCTAGTTACGTTATAGCGTTTAAATTGCCTTTTGTACAGAAAATGCTTAGATCATGACAGTTTTCCTTTGGTATCTCGTATCTTCGATTGTCTGAGGATAACTATTTATGATTGTACACTTATTGACTAGATCCTTAGTACAATCACATAGTTGGGTTAAGTCTCTATATTCAATTCAGCCGAATATCCATGTAAATTGGGATGTAAATCACATCACTATTACGCTGTTCAAGTTATTCCCGATCCCACATGTTTAAATGTGGCTTGATTTGAATAATATTCTCCATATATTAACGGACACGGACGTTTAGACTAATTTAATTTCAGGGATCTAAAACATGTAAATACGGTACAAAATTTATAATCAAATAATAAACTCACACCCTCATTTTATTTTAGATTCAAATAATAATGTTTTACACAATCCTTGTCCAAATACTAATCACAGATATGCATTGAAACTACTAGGCTAATCGAAGTCCAAATTCCATTGGCATGGTTCACTATTCTTTTCCTTCTAGGTAAAAGCTTTTGTATAAAGCATCAGCTAGGTTTTTATCTGTTATGTGAACTTTTATTATACTGATGTCACCAGCTCTCGTACTTGTTCTTCGAACGATAGTGAATATCTCCGTCAGAAATGTCTGGCGCCTTTCATGACTCCAAGGTCTCATGGCGAAAATATGATTGCAGCAGGAATTGTCACATATACATATTAATAGGTTAACCTTATTGAAGGCATCACTCCAAGATCTTCAACAAACTTCCTAATCCTAAACTGCTTCCATTGCAGGCTATCTGAGTAGCCATGTACTAGATTGATGTCGCAAATGGCATACAATGGTAGTCTGCTTCTTGCTCTTCAACGTCTATCTGCTCCTCCATTGACAACAAAGACATAATACCGTCTGAGACTTTGTATCATGTCTTTATCGCATGGCCAGGACGACAATCACAGAAAACCATGTAACATCAGAGTTCTGTATCTGGATTTCCGCCATATACTAAAAAAACATATCACTTTCGTATTCCTCAGATACCTTTAGAATATGTTTTAACAGCAACCAGTGGAAGCTCTTTCTCCGGATTCTGTTTGATGATTCCCGGATCTGACCAAGTTTTGAGCAAAATGGCCAAATCTGGCCTTGTGTCCACTTAGCAGCATATCATGATAGATCCTACAGCCTCGTAAGCATAATTGGAAACTCCTTTTTCTATGTAGTTTTTCCTCATCTGTTGATCGACCCATTTCTATTACTCAAATCTATGTTTGACTTTCCATCGGTGTATATAAAACCTTTCTTTAGTGATTTAGCATATTGTCATTTCTTGCAATATCTTAATCGATTGTACAGGCACTTTTGGTTCAAGTCCAATTCAATCGCAGGATCTATCTTCTATATCTTAATTCCCAGAATGTATGCATGCTTCTCATAAATACTTCTCAGAAAAATACTGTTTTCGCCAAGATCGTCCTTTAACGTTCCTTAAAGCATTTTGGAATGTTATTTCCCATAATCAAAATGTCGTTCGACATATCGTGTATTAAGAATACTACACTCTACTTTTCACGCCCCCCCCCCCACCCCCCCCCCCCCCCCCCCCCACTTGCTTTGCTCGATTTATGTAGACACATGGCTCACTCTCGATTGTAATAAATCCAAACCTTCTTTTGTAGTTTTCTTCATCAAATCGTTTATTCTTTTGACGTGATGCTTTGCTTCAAACCTATAAATGGCCCTTTGTAAGTTTTGCATACACCTGTTTGGAAATTTTGGATCATACAATTACCTCAGGTTTGCTTCCATTATAATCGTCCTTATCTAAGCGACCATCAAGAAGGCAAGTTTTAACTCCATTCTGCCAATATCTTCATAATCATAGTATGAACTTATGGGCTATGAGTAATCCTATAGTTAATGGCTGCTACTGGAGAAAAGGTCAGCCAGCGTAGTCAATTCCACTGGTTTGAGTGCAGGCCTTTTTAAGCCACCAGACGAGCTTTATAGGGTGTTTGTCGATTACATCCATGTCAGTCATCTTTCTTGTATAGTCCCTTACTCCTCAATCCCTTGGCATTAGGAGGGCGCGGTCTACTACAATCCAGATTTATTGATTTCATGGATGTCATTTTCCTCATCTTTCACTTGCCATTAAACTTATCAGGGTAATCATCATGCAGCTCTCAGTTAATTAGAAGGTTCTCCAAGATCCCCTACTTTCATCATCTCTCAACCTCCATGTTTAGACAGAGACGTTGGGTATGGGTGCATTTTTAGGCCTTTCGGACTACGGAGAGGATTATATTTCCGGTGGAAGGATCCCAGACTTCCCGGCTCTATCTGGAATCTCGTCTAGTGTTTTCAGAAGGTATAATGTATCGATTATGATCATCTTCCAGGTTCCACAATCTCTCTCCACTGAATCTTGAGATTATAGATCTTCTTTCAAGACAAATCGCCTACCTTGCCTAACAATTACTTTGGTTTAGGTTGGAAAGTAAAAATAGTAACCCATGTTTTCCTTGGGTTATCCCTACAAAGATTTTCACACTTGACAGATCTCTGTTTTGATGTTTATCAGCTGAGTCACAGTTTCACATGTACGCCTCACAACCCCAGACACTTTATTATAGACATAGTCTCGGACTTTTGCCATGCCATTTTTCATATTGTGTCTTATGCAACCTTCTTAGTGGGACTACATATATAAGAATTCGCACTGCAGATTCTAAGGCATATCCCAAAAGGATAACGGTTTAGAGTAGTAAGAATTAAATAGATTCATTACCTATCTAGTAGTGTACGATTTTCATCCTGTTCAGATACCATTTTGTGTTGTGGGAGCTATATGGGAAGTAAGATTCTGAACTATTTCGTTCTCACTTAGATAATCTTTAAACTCTTGGCTTAAATATTTCACCACGACTTCTATCGGATCGAAAGAGCTTTAATCTTCTTTCCTAGTTGCTCAGTAGTTCCTCTACTTCTGCTTGAAAACCTTAAATGTTTCAAATACCCTCGATGTTTATGTTTAAGTCAACTATAAACATATCCTATAACGAATGTAAATCATCCGTTGAAAGGTTAAGAATAGCTAGCACCTTTCCTTGACACATAGTTCTAGTGGTCCTACTCACACATCAGTATGAATTAGGACCCAAGTAGATATGTAGTCTGTTTCAATATTGCTTATGAAAAGGTTCTTTGTCATCTTCAGAAATACCAGATTCGCATTGATAAATGATTCCTATTGAATCTGACATTTCCAAAAAGACCTTCCGTTGATGATTGCTTTTTGCATGCGAGTCTTGCCCAATATGGCAGAAGTCTACTCCGGTGCCAAAAAAGATAAGAAGAATCCAGTTAACTTTCTACTTCATATTGATGCTTAAGACAGAATTATTTTCTTGGTGACATTTTTTACATGTCAAATTTCAAACACACCGATTACATGAAATAAGCACTAAAATAGAAGACACATTCAAGAAGAAACAGAAAGTCTTTCCATTACTATGCAACAGTTATGTTTAAAGAACCAAGATCCACACAAAACTGTGAAAAGGAAACAACAACCCTAACAATAGAAGGTGCAAAGAGTAAGTAAAAATTGTTTAATTGTCAGTACTAATACCAGAAAGGTAAAGACTAAAAATCATAAACTGTTCTAGGGTGTCTCTCACAATGCTGTGCTCCATTGACCCCAATATGCTGTGATTTATTGTCACTCATAATGCTATGTTTTCCTTTCAGCTATTAAATCCCTTATGCACGGTATTACCAAACCATGAAATACGCATACCCGTATCATATACCCAAAGGAAATTTAATTTGTGAGTTAGATTGAATAATTCAATTGCAAATAAATTACCTGAACCTGCTAAGTAACTATGCTCAGATTCTCTTATTTGGCTCGCAGAAACTCTTCGAGATGAAGAGGGCAGTTCACTCTTACCAATGCCAGTCAAATTGTGCAAGCTTAGTCGGTGCAAGCTTGATCTTATTTGGATTTTCCTTTTCTTCTGGGGGAATTAGGCTTTGGTTGAGAAGTCACAATTGCTTGTTCTGTATCAGCTCTACAACTTGCTTGTTCTTATCAGCCTTACCCTTGCCTTTGACCTTCTTGTTCGCTTGCGATTTTGGCTTGTTATCTCTACCCTTTTGTATTGTAAATACTTGAGGAGTAGGTGCTTTGTCTTTCAAACCCTTTTCGAAGTCAATGAGCAGTGCGTGTAGCTCAGTAACTGTCTTCCCCACGCAATGCATATTGAAGTTTCTTACAAAATCACCAAAATCCTTGTTAAGGGACCTGTTGATTAAGTTAACAGCCATATCATTGTCGTATGGTTTCCCAAGTGTATGTAATTGGTCCATGAGTCCTTTCATTTCCAATACATGTTCACTAACGGGTTTACCAGGGGCCTGTTTGCAACTATGTAGAGCATCCACCAGATCGTAGATTTCTACAGCAGGAGGCTTCTCAAACATTTTTCGAAGTTCAGCCAGCATGTTTTGGGGTGGATAATTTTCAAACTGCCTTTGAAGAGCAGGTGACATTTTTCCAAGCATAATACAAGCCACATCAGAGTGCTTTTTATATTCTGCTTTCCATGCTGCCTTTTCTTCAGCTGTTGCAGTCTCAGGGGGTTGATCAGGACAAGGCTTATACAAATAATCATAAGTATCAGCTACTCTCAAGACAATTCTTAGAGAACGATGCCATTCATTGAAATTTGGGCCAGTCAATGTTTCTCGTTCAAAGAAAGTTTTGAACGCAGAACTTAAAGCGTTATTGTCGGAATGAGCCATTTCTACAGAAAAAGTTCAAAAAATCATTAGTATTTTCGATAATACCATTTTTCAAGAAAATAAAATATACCCAGGTGATATACATATAACCATAGTATCTCCTTGAAAACTAGAACCCATATTGACATAAACCCATCACATCAGTTGATCTGCTAGTGATGAATGTATTCAACATGGTAACTTGTCGAACAATTAATTGACAAACATTTTTCAATTTCTAGATATTTATGGGATTTACATTGCCAAACTAGTTGCATTGTAAACATGTTTCATCCCATCTTAATGCCTTGAGTTTCTAGATCTCACTAAGTAACTCAATTAAGTCATTCTAATCTAAAGAACGTAAACACATTCATGTGAGATCTCACTCAATCATGATAGGTTTCTTTCCATTACGATATAGTCCAAGGTCTCACTTGACTTAATCATAATTTCAAGTGTCCTTTAATTAGATGGCATTAGACTTAAGTTTTAAGGGTATTCATTTTTTGATATGTGAATCAAAATTATGTATGGAGAAGCATGCATACAACTCCATAGCATCCATTTAATAAAACATTTTTATTAACTTTTTAGGTGAAGATCAAATAAACATATTTGGTTGATGGCATTGGATGAACCAATTAAAGAAATGCCTCCAATTCTCACTCACACCGTACTTTTGCATAAGTCTTTCAACTTAGTGTTTCGGGTGTGTAATTGAGACAAATCAACCTTAAGGTAATTTTTGTACTATATGAACAGTCGTAGGTAACTCCAATTTGACGTACAAGCAAGCCGAGAATTTGGTCAGCGCTGAAGCATAACCTCCTTCTTTAGTCGGGTTTGACCAGCGACGCGTTAAACTTCCCACACAGTTTGTCATTTTGGATGAGCCTTTTCTTACCATTCAGTACAAAAAATTACCAATCAACTATTTGATCTTCAAAACAATTCTTAATTTTTATAGGATTTAGTCCATATTATTTTTCATTGAAAATTACCCTTTTGTTTACAACAATTCAACATAATTTTAAATAAACAAAAACAAGTAATTAAAATAATAGACTAAAATTATAAACACATAATAACATTTATATGCATTTATAGGTAAATCATATAGCCACATGCATTCCATTTATATGATGAACCCTAATTAAAATCTAGGTTTTACTTATCATATAATCACAATCAATATATATAAGTCTTCCCGAATTTTAGATTTATCATACTAAATTAAATGGTCATACAATTCATGTAACAAATAAGATCTTATGATCCATGATAAACATGCATGTTTTCCATGGATCCATACAATTTAATTACATGTTACTTAACAATTAATTAACAAGACCAAGATCGTAACCCATATACATGCATGACAATTTAACCATGTATAAAATTATGATTATTAGGTTTTAATATTTAAAATTTTCGATCAAAACAAAATTTATGTTCGAACCAAAAAAAATTTTGTATAACCGAACCTAATAAAACTTTGAGCAAAAAATTATTTTTGGTTCACACAAAAAATTTTCTTCGAACATTTACAAAATTTATTTTCGAACCACAAATTTTTTTTTTTTTTTTTTTTTTTTTTTCAATCGAACATTACAAAACTTCGAGTATTAAAAAAAATTCGGTTCAAAAAAAAATTTCCGATCCAAAAAAATTAAATATAAACCATAAATCATTATAATTTGGTAATTATTAACATGATTGTTAAAAATTTGGCTCGAGATGCCACTGATGGAATTATACATTCATAACAAACTTTATTATTATAACATCAAAGTTAAATATTGCGATCAGCAATTAGGCTCAATTAACATGAAAAAAATAATTAAACCAAGATAGGGGTTACATACCTTTCTTGATTCTAGCAGAACAAGAATCAATAAAATCCAAGAACAATCCTTAAAGGAAGATTGAATCACCGTCTTGTACACAACGCTATTACCAACGTTAACAAGAACTAGTCGTTAATCACGTAAACCGAGTAAACAGAAATTAATTCGGGTTAGTATGTTAATACTATTCAGCGATATATTGAAGACAATAAGAGAAGTGATTAGAGGATAGTGATTTTTGGCTTTTTCAAGTGTATATACCCTTGAAAATAAACCTTTGGTATTTATAGGGTAAAAAATATTAGTGATTTGAGTTCTATTTGTTAAGCCGTTACATTGATGCTTATCCTATTTCACACAAACTCTATAATTCCATTGATTCTCAAATTTCTCTTTTAGTCCTTCTTTTTTAGTCGTTTAGCCGTTACCATTAAACACTTACGATC
This sequence comes from Tanacetum coccineum, assembly GCA_026074375.1. Classification (NCBI taxonomy): domain Eukaryota; kingdom Viridiplantae; phylum Streptophyta; class Magnoliopsida; order Asterales; family Asteraceae; genus Tanacetum; species Tanacetum coccineum. The sequence goes on along the minus strand of BQNB010059573.1, from coordinate 4,198 downwards.
GTGTAAACTATTTGTGTAAAATCAATAAATACATTATAATTTATTAATCGTTAACTTTGTAGTGAGTGCATCAGTGTCGGATCTTGAGTTTCGTATCTCTTAACACACAACTATTATTTTTACGTCCATAACTAACTGCTCCCACTGGACAATATTTACTAGTGTGATCACATCGGTTAGCGTCTAGTTACAGCCAGATGCTCTAGTACGATCTCAAGTAAGGTCTCACGGGCATTCATCTCTCACATTGTAAATGATTCATCATTATTATTATCCTTTTGTTTCTAATACAATGTTAATAAGGATATGGATCTCAAGTCATTCCTTAATTAACTGATTCTGTTTCTCGTTTATCCGATTGAGCAAGATTACCAAATCTTCTGAACGTATTCCAGAAAATCTTGGGTGTGGCCACACATACTCTTACAATCCCACGGAGGGCCCAGCTGTATTAACTTCAAAACATATTTGGAAGGAAACATATTCTTTATTGACTACTAGCAAATCTTATGAAATTTTGCAAACACTTCTGAAAACAATTCTATAGCTACCAGTTCGTATAGCGTTAAATGTTTACAGAAATGCACTAGATCCAATGACAGTTTCATGGTATCTCAAGTCAGAGGGATAACTATTTTTGATTTAATTAATGACAAGATCCATAAAAGTACAATCACCATAGTTGGGATAAGTCCTATTTTCAATTCAGCATTTATATTTAAATTTGGTATTGTAATACATCAATATTTACTTTCAAGTATACCCGCACCAACATTTAAATTTGTCTTGATTTTATAATATTCCCATATTATTTAAACGACAAACGGACAATTTAGAATAAATTTAATATTCATGGATCTAAAACATGTAAATAGGATACAAAATTAAATTACAAAATAACACAACCCATCATTATTTTATCAAATAATAATGTTTACACTTCCTTTATCTCAAAATTACTAATCCGATATGCATTAAAACTACTAGTAATCGAAGTCCATTCCATTGGCATGTTCACTAACTTTTCCTCTAGGTAAAGCTTTAGTAAAAGCATCAGCTAGGTTTTTATCTGTGTGAACTTTTATTAACTTGGCCCTCATATTTAATAGTGCGGGTTTACTTTTTCAGTATAGTCAATTCGGAAATGTTACCGCGGGTATTTTTTTATCTGAATGCGTCGGTACTTTTGTAACATTTTTTTCCTCCCTATTTTTTTCTGACAAATTTTAAAAAAAAAAGAAAAAAGTCAACTAATTGGGCCGTCCCAAAATTTTGGGCCTATGTTTAGTCAATTCGAAATGTTTACCGCGGATGGGATATTCTTTTTATCTGGAATGGTCGTACTTTTGTAACATTTTTTTCCTCCCTATTTTGTGCCAACAAATTTTATTTAAAAAAAAAAAACTAATTGGGCCGGCCCAAATTTTTGGGCTTAAAAGTCAATTCGGAAATGTTACCGCGGATATTTTTTTATCTGAATGCGTCGGTACTTTTGTAACATTTTTTTCCTCCCTATTTTGTGCCAACAAATTTAAAAAAAAAAAACTAATAATGTTACCGCGGATATTTTTTTATCTGAATGCGTCGGTACTTTTGTAACATTTTTTTCCTCCCTATTTTGTGCCAACAAATTTTATTTAAAAAAAAAAAACTAATTGGGCCGGCCCAAATTTTTGGGCTTTATAAGTCAATTCGGAAATGTTACCGCGGATATTTTTTTATCTGAATGCGTCGGTACTTTTGTAACATTTTTTTCCTCCCTATTTTGTGCCAAAAAATTTTAATTTAAAAAAAAAAAAAAAAACTAATTGGGCCGGCCCAAATTTTTGGGCTAAATTTTTTGGGCTTTTTTGGCCCAGCACTGTAGCACTGTAGCTACAGTGCTTAAAATGAACAGTGACAGTGGGTCTAAAACTGCGCCGTTTAACTTCCAAAATGTGTAAGACAAATTTAAAAAAAAAAGAAAAAAAACTAATTGGGCTGTCCCAAATTTTTTGGCCTGTTTAAGTCAATTCGAAAATGTTACCGCGGATATTTTTTTATCTGAATGCGTCGGTACTTTTGTAACATTTTTTTCCTCCCTATTTTGTGCCAACAAATTTTATTTAAAACAAAATACTAATTGGGCCGGCCCAAATTTTTGGGCTTATAAGTCAATTCGGAAATTTTTATCCGAATGCGTCGGTACTTTTGTAACATTTTTTTCCTCCCTATTTTGTGCCAAAAAATTTTAATTAAAAAAAAAAACTAATTGGAAATGTTACCGCGGATATTTTTTTATCTGAATGCGTCGGTACTTTTGTAACATTTTTTTCCTCCCTATTTTGTGCCAACAAATTTTATTTAAAAAAAAAAAAAACTAATTGGGCCGGCCCAAATTTTTGGGCTTAAAAGTCAATTCGGAAATGTTACCGCGGATATTTTTTTATCTGAATGCGTCGGTACTTTTGTAACATTTTTTTCCTCCCTATTTTGTGCCAAAAAATTTTAATTAAAAAAAAAAAAAAAACTAATTGGGCCGGCCCAAATTTTTGGGCTAAATTTTTTCACCCATCACTGTAGCACTGTAGCTACAATGCTTAAAATGAACAGTGACAGTGGGTCTAAAACTGCGTCGTTTAATCTCTCTAAGAAACATCTCACACTCTCGCGCCGCGCACACACAAATTTTTGGGCTTATAACGTCAAATCCCGGAAATGTTACCGCTGTATATTTTTTTATCTGACCACTGCCGCCTCCGGTACTTTTGTTCTCACTCTCTTTCGCTGCCCCCCTCCTTTTTGTGCCAACCATAATTTGATTTAAAAAAAAAAAAACTAATTGGGCTCGGCCCAAATTTTGTGGCCTTTAAAGTCAATTCGGAGAAATGTTTACCGGGTAGTTTTTTATCTGATGCGTCGTTAATTTTGTATCATTTTTTTTCCTCTCCTATTTTGTGTAAAAAATTTTATTAAAAAAAAAAAAAAAAAAACAATGGGCAGCCGATGCCCAAAAACTTTTGTGCTAAATTTTTATGGGCTTTTCTGTCCCTAACACTGTCTCGCACTGCTCTCGCACGCTCAGTGTCTTAAATTGATCTCGGTGACAGTGGGTCTAAACTCTGCGGTTTTAAAAAAAAAAAAACTAATTTGGGCCGAGCCCAATTTTTGGGCTTAAAGTCAATTGGAAATGTTCACCGCGGTTATTTTTTATCTTGAATGCGTCTAGGGATACTTTTGTACATTTTTTTTCCTCCCTATTTTGTGCCAAAAAATTTTAATTTAAAAAAAAAAAAAAAAAAAAAAACTAATTGGGCCGGCCCAAATTTTTGGGCTAAATTTTTTGGGCTTTTTTGGCCCAGCACTGTAGCACTGTAGCTACAGTGCTTAAAATGAACAGTGACAGTGGGTCTAAAACTGCGTCGTTTAACTTCCAAAATGTGTAAGATAAGAATATGAACTTTTAGTTAGATAGCCAGGTGAGGTCACATGAATGTGACTTTTACCTTAAAGTAATAATTTTAATTAGGAAACATGATTTACCGAGGATTTAATGTCACATATTAAGATAGGTTTTGTTCAAACTTTCTTCAAGTAACAAATGGTTTAGTTACATAGTTTTAAAATTTTTAAGCAGCCTTTACAATAATCATAAGTTAGCGATATTGCGATAAATAGAACAATTAGTTCTTTTATACAATGGTTAGATTTTAACTGTTGCTTATATATTAACGATAATAGTTGGCGGTTGGACATTTTTTACTATGAATATCAAATGGGTTGCTTATATTGAAGTTTTTGGCATGGGCTTTGTTGGTTCAAAATGAGGTTTATTTGCTTAACAGAAAATAGTTTATTGGTTGTTAAAACACACTCAATGTTAAATATTATTTACATTCTTGATAGGTGCAATGAGAAAATATTCTACATCCTCTGACACGGTTTGAGACCATTGACGTATTTGACTGTCCTTTTGGTGTTTAATTTGTTTACATACGTGAAACATGATGATTTCTTGCCGAGAACAGCCACACTGCTGGAAGACATATTTAAATCAGTTTTCTGGTAAGAGTCTCATGTTAAGATCACTATGCCAATATATCAAATACATGTACGCACACTAGGTAGATTAATCTTGAAAAGTTTTTGATATTAAGTTGTTCAACAATTTGCTTACGTGTGAAAAACCTTGATCCTAAAAGACCACTTCCCTATCTGA
>BQNB010059572.1:1412-37272 GCA_026074375.1 Tanacetum coccineum | reverse complement strand
TGCTGCAAAAACTTGTTTTGAAACTCTCATGTCCAAAATGCCAATTTTTCTGCTGTCCGAATAGCATATAGAAAGTGTTTAAAACACCGTAAAATCATGTCCAAAGAGCTTTTAAAGCCTTTAAAACCTTGTAATATGCATTGTGGCATCCGGATTTATAGAAACGGGTAAAACCCGGCTGGTCACACTCATCCGTTTTTTGGCATAGCAGGGTTCCGACTTGACATTGCAAGCCGACTATCCCAAGGCGACTATCCTTTTGGATAGTCCGAAGTCATCGCAGGTGAACATCCATGGCCAATAGGGGATTAATTTTCTCCTCAGGGTTCTAACCTAAGACCTCTATACGCTTTCCTCCAAAGAGGCTAAGCCCTAATCGTTGGGTCATACCCATTGGTTGTCACACTCATCCGTTGTCTAAGCCGGAACCGGTTTGACCGGTTGAACCAGCCAGGTTGAACCGGGCTTCAAAACCTTGAAAATCACATCTCGAATCAACCCGGTCGAGTCACCAGGTTACCGGTTATACCCGGTTTTCTTTTTAAGGGCAATATTGTGGCTAACCAAACACCCATGAAACCTTTAATACTTAATACCAAACATACATAAAGCTTAAAAATTTTGATACTGGTACAAAGCATATATTATACAATACTAAACACATACAATTCAAAACAATACAAGTTTTAAACTTAAAGACAACATCATCAATCAACAAGATCAATCCAAACTTATCATATACATTTTATAATACAAATTTAAAAGAAATTAATCAAAAAAGGCTGAGTTTGGTGAACCGGGTCACATGAAACTCGGCGGTTCAAACTACGGTTTCAAGCCTCGAAAACAGGGTTATTTTGGCCCTTTTTTTGACAACCGGTTCAACCGGCCGGGTCGGATCAGGTTTTAAAACACTCTGTCAAAGTACTTGTTGATGTCAGCAAACATTTGTGAACTATGACCACCCAACCCAGATTTCGATCTATAGGATGTCCTACAAACCTTTATATGAAACTAGGGGAGTGTCCCGGGCAGACGATTACAAATTAGGAACTAGGGCAGACGATTACAAATTAGGAACTAGGGGATTGCTGAGTTACAAAGTAAAATAAAATATTTAAAACTAGTATAGTTATAAAATCCTAATTCAACAAGTCCATTACGATATACACAAGGTAAAGATCATTTTCTGCCCGACAAAAGAATGAGTAAAGATAACCTATCAACTTTTGCAAAGAACAGGCCATAGCTTTTCCTTGATAATACTTTATCAACTTATCTTGAGCATTCCAATCCAATTTATCACCTTTGAATTTGAGTCAAAGTCTGTATATACTTATGCCATCTGACTGTGGATCAAATACTTTAATAAAACCTCGAGAGCAAATATTAACTGCATTATTCAAGACTATATATGAACATAAAATCACTAACAAACATCACTTCCTAAAGTTTTTAGGTAATGTGGAAACCTAATGAATAATTAAGACAACACGAAGAACTAAAACATTTCAAATTAATAAGACAATGTACTTCCTAAACCATAAAAGGATCTTAGTTTAGTTATTATCCACAAACATAATAACTATAAACTACATGATAAATAACATTGCAGGCAAAATGAATAGCTCAAAATGTCATGGTAAAGGTTCAGGAATTTCATCGACCACTTTGTAGGCATTATGCACTTCATTAAACTATATTATTGTATTATCTTGTGTATTAATTGACCATCATCCTTTTCTAACCCAAATGCCCTTTCAGCAACTCACGTTTTTACTTGAAAAACATAATAACTATAAACTACGTGATATATGCAAAATTAGACCTAAAATATGTTAGATATGGTTCAATAATTTTATCGAACACTTTGTAGGCATTATGCACTTGATTATATTCCCTTTTTCTCACTCACATTTTTACTTGATTAACAGATAACGACTTTGCCCGGCAACGAATTTGCTCACCTCCAAGTCCCCCTTGAAAACATCCTATCCACCACCAACAGCTTCGCTCAAGAAAATGTCACATGTAATGATGCATTTGCAACAGAATACAAAGGACAGCTCTTATGGTCTGGTGAGTTGATTGAAATCACGACTAGGAGGTTAAATAAAGACATAAAGGACGGAGAACATCAGTTTTGGATGGAGATTTCAATGCTTTTTACTCTCAAGCATAAAAATATGGTTTCTCTTGTTGGGTTTTGTGATGAAAATGATGAGAAGATCATCATTATCAATCATGAGACGAGGGGAAGTCTCAGCAATCATCTAAGTGACCCGATGTTGTTGACATGGGTCCGAACATTGGAGATATCTGTGGGTATTGCGCATGCACTGAGCTACATTCATTATGATGAGCAACGTGATTTTAGTTTAATACACCGCAACATCAATAGTTCCACAATTATAATAAGTGATGACTGGGAACCCAAGTTATCTACTTTTGAACGTTCCATGAAGATTAAAGCATCTCAAAGGCACCATTCTTTCAATAATTTTGTATGTCCGTATACACCTGGGTATGTAGACTCAACATTTTTAAAGGCTGACACTATAAACCATAAGTCGGATATGTACTCTTTTGGGATAATATTGTTTGAACTACTGTGCGGAAGGGAATCAATAATCAACACCGACAGTAATAAGTATTTGGCTCCGCTGGCACTTACCCATTATAGAGAGAAAAGACTCGATGAAATAATTGATTGGGATCTATGGAAACAAATTGACTCGCAGTCGTTTGACATTTTCACGGAAACCGCGTATGACTGCTTGAACGAAGAACGATCACAGCGCCCAAATATTGATGAGATTGCCACAAGACTTGAGAAAGCCTTAGAAGTTGAACTCGAACATCAAAAAGCGGTTAGACGACTTTTCCTCTTCCATCTTTCTATAATAATAAGTATTACTATGTGTTTGTTTGAGTGTATACACCTTCACTCCATCAGTTTACAGTTTAGCTAGACCCATAAAACTGATTATACATAATTAGTGGCCCTTTGATATCATTGCTGGACCTCGCTTCATATGACTCCCCCATATTTAGCATAAAGTTAAGTTTTTTTTTTCAGTCCCTCATTCGCTTACATATATATGATGTGAGTTTTGCAATCATATTTAGGATAAAGTATTTGATGAAAATGTTTTACTTATTATTGTGGGTTAAAGGTAATCCACTCTTCTTAAATGGCCTGTCGATTTTACCAATCTTAGTTAGTTAATTAATTTAGCATTCATCAAATGATTAAATTTGTCGCTTTATTAGTTGGCTAAAATTTTATTTTGAAAGTACCCCGTAACCTTTTGTCAGAGACAAAAAATGATAGGGAAATTTTTTTATTGCAAATTGGCTTATAATTATAGTTATACTATGTAAGTTAGTGACAAGTTGTATGAATTTATTTTATTTACCACTTTCTAAAGGGTGTATATTTATTTTTCTTGTAATTAGATATTATATCCATAACAGTTATAATATTTTACATGATAGTGACAAGTTTTTCATATGAACTTACAATATAAATAATTAGCCGTATACTATTACCGAAATATTATTTGAATTTTTGTGTAGTTATCATTTTATATTGAATGAATAAAAATAGTTTTTACGAAGATGACCATTATAAATTATTCATAATTATTTTTTATATAAAAATACCCAAATATATAGTTGGGAACCTTTTAGTGTGACTTTTGTCACAACAGTGTGCACGAACATTTAAAACTTGTATATAAAGAATAACAATGGGAATATGAATATGAATTGTTAAGGTAATCTAAACTCATATTATTTGACCCGCCATCCGCACCAAAGTTTAACTGATTATCACCATTTTTACATAAACAACCGGCTTAGCAACTTGCTAGGCAAACACAAGTACTAGCTAAAGCAACAACAAATTGTTTTTGGGGTACTTCTCATTATAGTATTCCAACCAAATAGGTACGTGAAGAAAAAAGATTAGCGAGAGTCCTAAAGCAAACCAAAGTCACCTACAACTAGCATATAAAATAAACCACATAAATTGTATTAGTCATACTCAACTATAAATAACAACTTATAACATTTTATATAGGAATGAAATAAAACACTAACAAAGAATAAAAAAATTAACGAGCCCAAATTTATACGGACTCATATGTCTTATTAAACAAAAGAAACTTAGTTTACTTACTTTTCTTCTGTGGTTAATTCACCATTTAATCCACATTCATAGTCATGACCTCTCATACCACGTTACGTAGAAATGAGAAGGTATTGGAAATCCGTAACAATCAAATTCAACTAAAACTAACAATTTATTGTAGTAATAAACCTTAACTGAGAAAAATAATTAACTGACCTAAATTACTACAAGGAAAAAAATAGGCTTCGGTGAAAGCGGAAAAATTATCACTAAACAAGTTTTGTCACGAAATCAAGGTCGTCACTTGTCCTCATTACTTCGTCACAAAGTTAAAAGGTGACGAAATTGTGTCGTGACTATTTTGACCTCCCCCTTTATAAACCTGCCCCAACCCCCTCAAAACTAGCCCGTGCCATGAGCCTATAGGCGAAGCATTATCACATACATGGAGGAACACGTACACCAGACGCACCCAAGTGAACCCACGTCCTCCTACAAACACCCAAGAGAGCCCAAAGCAGTTGGCGGATACAACCCCACCCCACCCTAACACAACCACCAGCAAGACTTCAACCGAGGCCATCAGCCCACCCCCCCTCACTCTCCACAGTAACGTTCCCCAGACACCCACCTTCTGGGGTCACTATAGTATGAATGCTTGAGCACTACCCCATCCGACTCAAGAATGCGCACCAGGCACTACAACAACACCACCAAAACCACCTCCCCTCCGCCCCTCGCCTGTCTACCCCCAACAGATAAACAAGCAAGCGCGTACCCGCCCAATAGCACACACCAACCATGTTCACCGTTCCAATAATGTTTATATTTAAACCTCGCAGCCGTAGATATATCAAATCATCTCACCAACCAAACGCGTCATACCTAAGAGGCAACTGATTTGCAACTTCCACATACACCTGAGCCTATACAATGCACGTCTGAGCTTAATGAGGAGGCTCTGCATAAAACCCTGGGCACAAGGAGGAGCGTCAAACATCGTTCCCGGGTGCGCAAAGTCGTTATCTGTTAATCAAGTAAAAATGTGAGTGAGAAAAAGGGAATATAATCAAGTGCATAATGCCTACAAAGTGTTCGATAAAATTATTGAACCATATCTAACATATTTTAGGTCTAATTTTGCTTATATCACGTAGTTTATAGTTATTATGTTTTTCAAGTAAAAACGTGAGTTGCTGAAAGGGCATTTGGGTTAGAAAAGGATGATGGTCAATTAATACACAAGATAATACAATCATATAGTTTAATGAAGTGCATAATGCCTACAAAGTGGTCGATGAAATTCCTGAACCTTTACCATGACATTTTGAGCTATTCATTTTGCCTTCAATGTTATTTATCATGTAGTTTATAGTTATTATGTTTGTGGATAATAACTAAACTAAGATCCTTTTATGGTTTAGGAAGTACATTGTCTTATTAATTTGAAATGTTTTAGTTCTTCGTGTTGTCTTAATTATTCATTAGGTTTCGACATTACCTAAAAACTTTAGGAAGTGATGTTTGTTAGTGATTTTATGTTGAGATATAGTCTTGAATAATGCAGTTAATATTTTCTCTCGAGGTGTTATTAAAGCATTTGATCCATAGTGAGATGGCATAAGTATATATTGACTTTGACTCAAATTCAAAGGTGATAAAGTGGATTGGAATGCTCAAGATAAGTTGATAAAGTGTTATCAAAGAAAGCTATGGCCTGTTCTTTGTGCAAAAGTTGAAAGGTTATCTTTACTCATTCTTGTGTCAGGCACAAAATGATCTTTACCTTGTGTATATCGTAATGGACTTGCTGAAGTAGGATTTTATAACTATACTAGTTTTAAATATTATGTTTTACTTTGTAACTCAGCAATCCCCTAGTTCCTAATTTGTAATCGTCTACCCTAGTTCCTAATTTGTAATCGTCTACCCGGGACACTCCCCTAGTTTCATATAAAGGTTTGCAGGACATCCTATCGAAATCTGGGTTGGGTGGTCATAGTTCACAAATGTTTGCAGACATCAACAAGTACTTTGACACAGTGTTTTAAAACTCGATCCGACCGGCCGGTTGAACTCGTTGTAAAAAAAGGGCCAAAATAACCCATGTTTTCGAGGCTTGAAACCCTAGTTTGAACCGTCAAGTTTCATGTGACCCAGTTCACGAAACTCAGCCTTTTTTGATTATTTTTTTATTAAATTTGTATTATAAAATATATATGATAAGTTTGGATTGATCTTGATGATGGATGATGTTGTCTTTAAGTTTAAAACTTGTAATGTTTTGAATTGTATGTGTTTAGTATTGTATAATATATGTTTTGTACACCTAATGTGATTGGCATCAAACTTTTTAAGCTTTATGTATGTTTGGTATTAAGTATTAAAGGTTTCATGGGTGTTTGGTTAGCCACAATATTGCCCTTAAAAAGAAAACCGGGTATAACCGGTAACCTGGTGACTCGGCCGGGTTGATTCGAGACGCGATTTTCAATGTTTTGAAAACCGGTTCGACCTAGCTGGTTCAACCGGTCGAACCGGTTCCGGCTTAGACAACGGATGAGTGTGACAACCAATGGGTGTGACCCAGTGGTTAGGGCTTAGCCTCTTCGGACGAAAATGCATAGAGGTCTTGGGTTAGAACCCTAGAGAGAAAATTAATCCCCTATTGGCCATGGAGGTTCACCTGCGATGACTCAGGACTATCCAAAAGGATAGTCGCCTTGGGATTAGTCGGCTTGCAATATCAAGTCGGAACTAGCTTTACCAAAAAACGGATGAGTGTGACCAGCCGGGTTGTACCCGTTTCAATAAATCCGGCTGGGTTTGTCACTAAATCCTTTATATGTGTTCCACATTGCATTTTAAAAGGTTTGAAAGGCTTTAAAAGCTCTTTGGACATGATTGTATGGTGTTTTAAACACTTTCTATATGCTATTCGGACAACAGAAAGATCGGCATTTTGGACATGAATGCTTCAAAACAAGTTTTTGCAGCAATTACATGCTCTTTTTATAATTATCAATTACATTATATATATTGTATCTACTCTCATTATTAAATCATGAAAATTACGTAAGTTTAAAATGCCAGTATTAACACCAAAAGTAAAGCCAATAGAAAATGTATGATCTCTTGTCTGCACATTTAACCATGAACAATGGTTTCACATTGTCATATATCTTCCCAGCGCTTCTCTTAATTTTACTTATTGATTGCTAGTTGTTTCCAAATATACACATTTGGACACGTTATTTCAACATGTTACAAGTGTTGCTACTCAACAAGTTTTACTAGTTAACCTAAGTTAATGTGGTGACCACTGTTGCACTTCTCGTATTGAACAATTCCCTCTTTTTTGCAATTCTATTGGAGGTAATACTATTTGGTAACTTCGATCATGCATTTAGTTTCAGGAAAATGTTGACAAATGGGTCTCAAAGTCCGAGATGATATGATGCAGCTCCTCAAGTACTTACACAGATGCAACAGCGATAACTTGAAACATGCTTCAGTAATCTACAAGACATCTCATGTGGGAACTTGCTCGTCATGAGCTTTCTCATTTCTCCATTTAGTCGGTTATAGATGATTTTTTTTTTTTTGCTCCTTTTCTTAAAGAACATTATTGTAAGTAGATTGTGGACATAAAACGTGTTGTAAGTTCGGTTCAAATAGTAATGCATTACATTAATGGAAATAGTATTTTGAATTTTCAATGTACATTAATAGATTTACCAGCTATTTAAACCAAGGTTGTCAGGATCGGGATCTTACTTAGGATCGTTTTTGGTTTTGCACGATCGAATCGTAGGATCGGATCGGGATCGTAAGATCCTATGAAAACATATATATTTTTGTATAAGGTTATTTTTTATATATTTCTATATGTTTTTATATAATATTTTATATGATGAGCATTTACATATATCCCAAAAACACTTTAATATTTACATTTTTTATCCAAACATTCTTTAATAGCATTTTACATCATGCATTGATAAATTGTGTTTTAGAGAAATATTTAATTTTTCACCCCCCTTATATGATAAACGAATCTAAATGGATGATAAAAAAAAATTATATGTTCAAGTACCATAGTAATAGAACATTAGATATATTTTAATACATACTTGCACAAAGTTCATTTATGTTTCAATCGATAAATGAATGATATGGATAAAAAAGGATACTACATACGTGCACCTACTTCATATTTCAATCGTTGAACGATTATGGATAGAAAAAAATATGAAACCGTCTTGATGAAAATTTATAAACCTTAGCCTAAATTAACAAAAGTCCAAAATAAAGCCATTCTACGATCCTACGCGATCCGATCCGATCCTACGATCCTATCTGCGGTAACATAACATTTGAAAAATTAAGTTCATTATAGATTAGGATTTACGGTGTTCCAGGGAGGGGCTAGGATCTGGCAAAAGACAGGACTGGAGAAAGATGTGCTAGGTTTGCAACAAAAGACTTATTGAATCCGAGTGCAATCCACGCCTATCATGAAGAAAAATAATAAAGATGTTGTGGGCTTCAATAAGTTGGAAACAAAGTTGCAGACGGTTGAAGAAGATGTTTCTAAAATGACGAAATTGATGATGGAGAAAAGTAAAAACGTTGATGTAGGCTTTAAAAAGTTGGACACGCTTGAAGAAGATGTTTCCAAATTGACGAGAATGATGATGGAGAAAAATAAAGAAGATGTTGCGGGCTTTAACAAGTTGGAGATACTTGAAGATGTTTCTAATATGAAGAAAATGGTGATGGAGACAAATAAAGAAGATGATGTTGGTGCTTGCTTTAGAAAGTTGTTCACACTTCAAGATGTTTCTAAAATGACGATAACCATAGTAGAGAAAATTAAAGAAGATGATATGGATGCTTGCATTGAGAAGTTTAATAAAATGGGATGGGGAGCACAAAAACCGATATATAACACTGCACTTTTGTTGTTTGGTCAAAGTGCGGATTACAGAAAATTTTGGTTGCACTTGAAGCCGGAGAGTTGTGGGAAGTGGGTAAAAAATGCTGGAAGTATGTTTGAGTTATTGGATTGAGTGAAGGAGAAATGTAGCTCAAGCATCCAGAAATTACATCAGTGGTTCTGTTTGTGAGGGAAATATTATATCAGAGTCACAATTAGACCAGAAATCCTCTAACATCTTAGGATACATGTATGTCGAAAGTGAGATGAGTGCATAGTGTAAGGGATGTCTTTGAAGAGATTTTATTATATCTTTATAACAATTATATTCCTCGTTGTTTATGTGCACCTTCGAAAGCGAGATGTCTGGCGCATAGTGTTCGGATAAATATAATATAGTTCTTATAAACACTTATTCTTCAACCTTAGATGAAGTTTGCGTGAACCTCCTTTTGAGAGTGTTTTTTTGTTATGATATATCTTGATTTGGGTTTTGTTATTTTGTGTAAATCGAGATCTGGTGATATGTGATGGTTTGAAAAGGGTTTTTTATTTTGAGATCCGGTTGTGAATACGGGTTATTTTGTTGCTGTTTGATGATATCACTTAGATGACAAATAGATAGGTTTGAAATCATTCTTTAGTCATGAGAGCAGACATTGATTATGCTGAGTTGATCTTTAATGAGCTCTAGAACAAAGTTATAAAGCAACAAATGGACGTCACTTTATCATACCAAAGATTCTTATATTTGGTCTTCCCGAAGACTATGGGTAACAACTATACACAAGTGACCTTGAATCCAATTAAGAAAAATATCATTCATTATGATGTTGGTGCTTACTTTAGAAAGTTGGACACACTTTTATTGTTTGGTCAAAGTGCGGATTACAGAAAACTTTGTTTGCACTTGAAGCCGGAGAGTTGTGGGAAGTGGGTAAAAAATGCTGAAAGTATGTTTGGGTTATTAGATCGAGTGAAGGAGAAAGTGTAGCTCAAGCGTCTGGAAATTACATCAGTGGTTCTGTTTGCGAGGGCAAATATTATATCAGAGTCACAATTAGACCAGAAATCCTCCAACATCTTAGGATACATGTATGTCGAAAGTGAGATGAGAGCATAGTGTAAGGGATGGCTTTGAAGAGATTTTATTATATCTTTATAGTAATTTAGGTGAGTTAATTATTTTTCTCAGTTAAGGCTTATTACTACTACAAATTGTTAGTTTTAGTTGAATCTGATTGATACGGATTTTCAATACCTTCTAATTTCTACGTGGTATGAGAGGTAATAATTATGATTGTGGATTGAATGGTGAATTAACCACAGAAGAAAAGAAAGTAAACTTGGGCTCGTTAATTTTTGTATATTTGTTATTGTTTTATTTATTTCCTATATAAAATATTGTAAATTGTTATTTATAGTTGAGTATGACTAATACAATTTATATGTTTTTTTAGGTGACTTTGGTTCGCTTTAGGACTCTCGCTAATCTTTTTTCTTCACGTACCTATTTGGTTGGAATGCTAGAATGAAAAGTACCCCAATAACAATTTGTTGTTGCTTTAACCGATACTTGTGTTTGCCTAGCAAGTTGCTTAGCCGGTTGTTTATGTAAAAATGGTGATAATCAATTAAACTTTGGTCCGGATGGCGGGTCAAATAATATGAGTTTAGATTACATTAACAATTCATATTCATATTATCATTCTTATTCTCATTTTTATTCTTCATATACTAGTTTTAAACGTTCGTGCGCACAGTTGTGACACAAGTCACTATAATAGATTATTTATAATTATTTTTTTATATAAAAATACCCAAATATTAAATTCATTCAATATAAAATGATAACTACACAAAAATTCAAATAATATTTCAGTAAAAGAATACGACTAATTATTTTTATTTTAAATTCATATGAAAAACTTGTCACTATTATGTAACATAATATAACTGTTATGGATATAATATCTAATTACATGAAAAAAATATATACAAAAACCCTTTAGAAAGTGGTAATAAAATAAATTTATAAAACTTGTCACTAACTTACATAGTATAACTATACTTATTAGCCAATTTGCAATAAAATATTTTCCTTATCATTTTTCGCCTCTGACCAAAGGTTACGTGGTACTTTCAAAATAATTTTTTTGCTAACTAATAAAGCGACAAATTTAATCATTTGATAAATGCTAAACTAACGAGGTTTGCAAACCCGCGCTCTGCTGCGGGATGTTTGCGTACTTTGTCGTTTTACGGTTATTAGGACGGGCTTAGTTAATCTTTGACGGACCAAATAAAAATATGTTAAAGCCCATTCTAAAAGAAAAAAATATCCCAAGCTATAGCTCAGGCGCAAGCTCAAGCCGTGAGCCAAAAGCGCCTGCTAAATGTATAGTTATATAATAGAATTAACTAACTAGGATTGGTAAAATCGACAGGCCATTTAAGAAGAGTGACCGGATTACTTTAACCCAATATGTAAAACATTTTCATCAAATACTTTATGCTAAATATGATTGCAAAACTCACATCATATATATGTAAGCGAGGTCCAGCAATGATTTCAAAGGGCCACTAATTAAGTATAATCAGTTTTATGGGTTTAGCTAAACTGTAAACTGATGGAGTGAAGGTGTATACACTAAACAAACACATAGTAATACTTAATATTGTAGAAAGATGGAAGAGGAAAAATCGTCTAACCGCTTTTTGATGTTCGAGTTGAAGTTCCAAGGCTTTCTCAAGTCTCGTGACAATCTCATCAATATTTGGGCGTTGCGATCGTTCTTCGTTCAAGCAGTGGTACGCCGTTTTCGCGAAAATGTTGAATGACTGAGAGTCCATTTGATTCCATAAATCCCAATCAATTATCTCATCGAGTCTTTTATCCCGATAATGGGTAACGGCCAGCGGAGCCAAATGCCTATTACCTTCATCGTCAATTATTGATTTCCTACCACATAGTAGTTCAAACAATACTATCCCAAAAGAGTACATATCCGACTTGTGGTTTACACTTTTAGTCTCACTATATGTTGGGTCTACATACCCTTTCACACGTTACGCGCTTAATTGTAAGAGAAATGAAATGAATGGTGCCTTTGAGGAGCTTTAATCTTCATGGAACATTCAAAATCACATAACTTGGGTTCCCATTCATCATTTAATAGAACTCTAGAGCTGTCTATAACCCGGTGTATTACGCTAAAATCGCGTGGTTCATCGTAATGAATATAGCTCAATGCATGTGCAAGACGGACACATATCTCCAATCTTCGCACCCATGTCAACAACATCGAGTCACTTAGATAGTTGCTTAGCATTCCCCTGGCCGTCTCATTCCTGTTAATGATGATTTTCTCATCATTCTCATCGCAAAACCCAACAATAGATACAAGATTTTTATGCTTGAGAGTAGAAAGCATGGAAATCTCCATCCAAAACAGTTGTTCTCGATCATTCCTTTCTTTACTAAACCTCCGAGCAGTGATATGAATCAACTCACCAGACCACAAGAGTTGTCCCTTGTATTCCTTTGCAAATCCACTGTTCCTGATGACATTTTCTTGAGCGAAGTTGCTGGTAGCAGATATGATATCTTCAAAGGGGACTTTGAGGTGAGCAAATTCTTTAGACATTATCTGTTAATCAAGTAAAAATGTGAGTGAGAAAAAGGGAGTATAGTCAAGTGCATAATGCCTACAAAGGGTTCGATAAAATTCTTGAACCATGTCTGAACTGTGAGATGTATTCAAGGGTTGGCAAGTTTAATATCAAGATGAGTGTATATGAAATTGGATAACCCTGAGACACATGTATATGTTGGAAAGTATATTGCAGTACAAGGTATTAATGATAAAGACTGCTGGCACATAAGAGTTCTGAACTTGAGAAATTGCTAAAAGATTGCATAAGAGGAGTATCCTACAGGATAGTCTTGTTTAGTATCATGTTCTAATGTATATGTGTGGTGTTTATAGTTCTTTCATACGCTGTTTTTCCCTCAACTTAGTATAGCATATAACATTTCTGGTAGTTGGTATAAATTGGCTTACACATGACATATAGGTTTCATTTGAAACTATTATGGTGATGATAAATTATATGATATATTATTGTGTATGTTTAACTTTGTTTTGTTTATCGTTTAAGATTGAAAGCCTTTACTCTATATTTTCTTACTGGGAACGTGGAGGACTATAAACCTCAGCGATATTTAATGTTTTGTATTTCTTTTTTAACGAATTAGTAATGATAGTTTTACTGGTACAACATTTTAATAAAATAGTCTAATTTTGTTTCATTTTAAAGAATGACAAAAGGAATCGTTAAAAGAATATAATGCAATAGTACTGACGGTATCATCAAGAATTTTTTGATAATTAAAAGAATAATGAAACTCGAACAAAAATTGAAAAGTAACCATTAAATCATTAATTTGCGAGTAAGACAAGGAGAGAAAAAATAGGATTTAGGAAGTTTTTTTCACATACCCCTGAATCTGGTGAGGAATGCTTCATTACCTTAAACTAGGTAATGACTTATTGCATTACTAGTATTAATAATTGTGTGACGAAAGAAGTTGTCACAGAATAATCTTGAGTTTCGTCGGTCTAAATTGATTTGTGAGGGACCTATATTGACAAATAGTGATGCACGACGTATATATGAATCAAGACTTCAAATTACGTTTTTCTTTCATGATAACCGACCAGAACTAAAGTGTATCACGTATAATTGTTGTATATGTATATTTATTTATAAACGATCTCAAGCCTAATGTACTTAACTAACCTATCTTAAGTCGAGTTTTATTTACCTATCATAAAAACGAACCCTCCCTGGCTTGGTAAATATGTTACGTGTTGAATTCGATCTAAAAGTATGAGGCTCGAAACAAGCTCGAGCTCGATACTTATGATCGTAAATGTGGCGAACTCGAGCTTTGGCAAGCTAGGGCTCAACTCAGCTAGCTTGTTTCCATATTTTTACTCTTATTTAGTAGTTATACTATGAATATTATAATTTTGAGGATAATATGCGTTAAATTCGTGACGGTCTCAACTTTTAAGTATGTATATGGTAGTAGAAATTTCACTTAGTAATGTTCAAGATAATATGTTGCACCTTTTAAAGTTCAGAAAATTACAAATTCCACTTAACAAAATTGAGGGTACTAAACTACAATTTGAGTTATTTTTTGCCGCTTTAAGTCACGCCTTAAAAAATGTCATGACTCGCCATGGCTCTAAAGGCGTGAGGCTTAGCCATGCCCCCACGCCACGCCTCACGCTATTTATAACCTTGATTCTGTCTCATTCAGCCACGACTAGTGTTTCGTGACTAAAAGCTCTGATTCTATTAGTAACGAGGTTCGTAACTCGCGCGTCGTCGCGAAGCGCGCGGGACTAATTTTGCAACAGACGGATAATCTCAGGTACTGTTTGACAACTTTGCAATTAATCGATAACCTCAGGGACTACTTCTATAAATTTCTTAAAAATTTGTTATATATAAAAAGTCATAAATAGGTAAAAGTTGAAGGTCAGTTTTAGCAATTTGTAAATATTTTTTGTAAATATTTTAAAATTTAATATTAAACTTCAACATTTTTATAAAATCGTAGGCGTGTCATAAGCATTGTCATATTTGGCTCGTTTTGTTCGCAATTCGACGCTCCAGGCATTTATTTGCTGATTTAGATAACACACTAACAAAATAAATATTTGTTTATGGGAAAAAAATAAACTCCTTTACTAAACTTGTATTAATAAACTTACATCCCCGGACAACCAGCCGTCTTGGTTGGGCCGCTCCAGGCTATGACTGCTAGCCATACACAAATGAGTTACTAGTTGTCGCAAAAAAAAATCAGGAACTAAATAACCCATCATATGACAATCTAAATAAATATCATAGGGGTTTAAAATAAAGTCAGTGCCGTCAATATACTCTTCTCGGGTAACCTAAAAAACCAGGTTAAAAGACTATCTCAATACACATAATTGTTTGAGTTTATTTATTAAATTAAATATAAGACTAACAATTACCTTATTAGGGTCCACGTTTTCATACGTAAAGTATATACCAGTCTCATGTTCACCCGTTATCATAACGTCATCCCCTCCTTCATTGTCATCAGCAAAAGCGTACCCAAGATTCATAGGTGATAAATTCGCATTCTTACGCTTTTTCTTAGTTTTATCAACCCATTTCTTAGGCAACTCCGTAGTAGGAGGCAAATCCATATATGGACTCTGCCTATATATGCTAGGACGAGGTTCTCTCCTTGCTCGATTCTATATATTTAAAAACAAAATTAATAAACATTTACTATGAATGATGGTCGTGGACTATAAAAGCATAATCGTAAATAATTTAAGGATTACCGGGTGGAATAAGCCAACATCATGTGGATGCGACGGGATAGGGGGTTGCCAATTTGGAGTAGCCGACTGCATTGGGGTTCGCTAGTTTTTTGGAGTAGCCATATTATGAACATAAGAAGGAGTCGGTTGGGCACCTTCAAAGAAAGAGTCGTTTGCCTCCGTCGGGAAAGAAGACGGACCACCCTGTCCAAACCCCTAAATATAAATTTCGGATATATTTAGTTAGTTTTCAACAAGGAAAAATTCTAGAAATATTAAAATCACAAAAATTATACCTGCAGGCTTTGGAATCACTAAAATCTCTTAACCCATAATGCTGACCGACAATGATCGGTCCTTTATTTGCTTGTCGCACTGGGCTAACTTTCATATCCTCCATAAACTTACGCATTTGCTCATACGTATCTTCGCGTTCAACGTTCTTTTTCATTATTTCCTCCAACGCCCTTTTTTGTTCCTCAAAATCTCGATTAAATGACGAGGTATTCGTTCTGCTTGACTAGTGCGACCGTCAAAGTATGACCTACTAGAAACCCACCACTCCGATCGAGCCTCAGTCTCATCTGGTGTCAATCTTTCAGCAAGTAGACGTCCCTTTAAAATAAAAAAGGACATTAAGTATGAAATAAATAACGTAATCAAATTAATAAACTATAAATTAAATAAAACTCACATCATGTGTCGATAAAACTTCTTCTTGGAACTCCAAGCTACAATTCTAGGATAACGCCTGTGACGTGTATAATAATCATTCGCCCCTACTCGGAACGAATCCAATATCTAAGTCTAAAAAAATAATTGTTTCAATTAGTTTACGTTATACATATAACTTAAATGCCCAATTAAATATTATAAACTAAATTATGACATACCTTGAATGCCCAAGTAAATCCAAAGATCGAATATGTTTCCTTATCAACATCTCTTCTCGGCTCAGTAGCATATAAGGATGGCCAACGTCTAACATTTGCATCCCTTAATTGAGAGTACAATGTCGGCCAAACATACGAACCCCAAGGAAAATTGTCCCAACCATCTCTATCATTTGCTAACCTTAAAATCCAATCAGGGACCCTACGTCTGTCCTCCAAACCTAATAAGACAAATTGCAAAATGCCTACACAACAAAGGCTAACAGCATCGTCGTCGTGTAATTTATAAAACAACTCGCTTTCAATCAACTTTTCCACCGTTTTGCCTATTATAGGTATACCATCTATAGATGACGGAAAACCCGTCGCCTAAAAGGAATAGGCTCATCCTCGTTGTTATAGTCAGATGAATACTCTACCCCAAACCTTAACCCAGTAACAAGGCAAAATTCTTCTCTCCTGAATTGTATTTGAATATTATCAACTATATGGTAATACAAAGGAACAATATCTGTTTCATCACCTAATAACTCTATTTGACGACCTAACATAAAATGTATTAAAATACAATTCTCAGTCCAATCATCTTGATCTAAAAACCTACCAAAACAAGTTTTCCTAAATAATGGTTCCCGTGGAGTGCCAATGATTTTATCTCTAATTGTTTTAATCAAATCTAACCTACTTCTACATGTCACAAGAACACGAGGTACCTAAATTAACAAAAATAAAATATACATATATTACTACGCATATAAACATCAAATAAAAAATAAAGGATAATTTAACATAAAAAATTATACCTCGTAATTGCTCAAATCCATCTTATACAAAACAAGTAAAACACGCAGTCACCAACAACAAAACCACCACAGCAACACCGCCTCAAAGCCACCGCAAAACACAACTACACCACAACCAAATGCATAAAAACGCTTCAACACAAAATCAACTTACTTATGCTTATTCTCAAAATCAAACCAACTCTTGTAACCTCTCAATAAGACTCACTACAATTGACTACTAATTGTTTTCTCACTATGGATATGCAGATGTTAGAGATGATATAGTCTCTTTTATACATGCAGATTCGTATCCAAAACTTAACCACAAAACAAAAATACTGGCATGCCATGCAATTGTCAATCAAGGTTATGAATTGGCATGTCAAATACATTTTCCAACGCATACAAAAAAACAAAAAAAAAATTTGATCACTAAAAAGGGAGCGCGATCTATGACTAGGGTTTTATTTCTTTCGTTAGTTACTGTTGTTCACGTGATACTGACAAAAAAAAGGAAATCACTTCCAATGTTGCGCGATCTACATACGTGGCAATTTAGGGCTACATTTTTCGTTTTGTTAATATCTATCTTGAACGTGGGCTCGACACGTGTAATTCATGCTGATCATCACTAATTCTGCGCGATCTTCATGGTTGTTTTGGAAATGTCAGGATCACATGGTCTCTGCAACAAATTTGGTTTCAAATATGGTTATGTAGGTAAATTTCGCACTAGTTTATCCAATTTCACTGAATAAAAACCGACTCTCCTCTAGAAAAAAAGGCCACTTTCTTAAAGGTCATTTAAGTCCATAGAATATTTCTATTTTCTAACCAGCAACAAGTCTCATTAATATGACCACTTTACAGCACTATTGAATGATGCAAATTCCGAAGATTAAAACAATAATATTATGCCAGTTGCGTATATTTAATACTTGTACCTCAGATAGAGTCCATTCTAACATACATAAACCATTGTCATGTTTCCTAAAAATTGTGGGCTTTATTGGTTGCCAACCAGATGGATATATATTTGTGCTCTAAAAAGATAAAAAAATAATGGCATTTAGTTATACTATACACCTGGCATCTAAGGAACAAAAATATAGTAGTTTTTAAATACTTCTGGGTGAATGATATGACAAAGAATGGAACTTCATCTAAGTGTTTTGTCACAGCAGGGTTGACGTCACCAAATGAATAAGAGTATAAAACTTAAGTCAACAAGTGCGTATGAACCTTACGCTCTATAAGCATCACAAAACAATCAACTTATTGATCACCAAGATAACGTCTTAAACAATAAACTGAGCAACAAAAAGAGTTCCCATTATAATGACATCTAATAGCTACTAGGTTATCCGATTCCGCTTCATAAAACCAAATCTTGTACTAAAACAAAGTCAATAGGATCCACAAAACAATATTTATCAACAAGTCACAAGTGCCTAAGTAACATGACTAACTTGTATGGCTGTTCAAGTAGACATTTCATCAAACACTTACTATACAATCCACCTCTCACACGGAGTAGCAATCTCAAACTCAATGACTTAATTAAAAAAAATACAATTCTAATCACCAACAAGTCTCAAAGGGACTCACTAACAATTTACAGAACCATTGAAGTAGACATTATATCAAACAATAATGATATAAGGATTCTTCACAAGAATGCAACTTCATTATTTTCAAAGACATGTCCAAAACACAATTACATTAACGAGTCTTCAGAATCTAACAACTAGCTTATGTCAAAATATACACACCGAGAATATCTCGAAATAACCAAACAGTTATACAACCCAACTCTCCTAACCCAATAAAGACATAGCAATCTCAAACTCCTAATGATTATTAAACTATAAAATTCTGAAAAATAAAGTTTGCATTATAATGACATTTGATGATCCCTTTTATAACAAAAAGGCTTCAGGGATGCTACTAATTTACCCGATTTCGCTCAATAAAAACTGAATCTCCACCAAGTAAAAAGTCATTTTCTTAAAGACAACTTAAGTCCACAGGACCATTCTAATCCGCAACAAGTCTCAAAGGGTCTTGCAAACATGACCAATTCACTGCACCAATGAAGCAGATGTTATATCAAACAGTTGGTGTGCAACTCAATCTAGGCATTACCACCTAGCATTGAATAGCCTGCCAAAACTGCCTTTTTAGTTGTCACGTTAAACATACATAGATAAAAGAAAGCGTAGATTTGCACAAACCCCCCAGAGAACATAAACCTTCATGCATAATTTCACATTGGTCGAAACTCAAAGTAAAAACGAGTTTTAATAAGTACAGGAAAAGATCTTTTACATTGGTCGAAACTCGAGACCACATACAATGAGGCCAGACATGATTCCTTCATGACTTGTAAATTTCATATTCATAGAAAGAGAGTCATCCTTGATTTCATGAGTAGAGTTAAATTTCCACAGTTGAATTTCCATCCATCCATCTTCCATTTGTTTTGGAACCCGAGTGATACCATTTATGTTCAATTGGCTTGGGGTTATAAAATAAAAAAATTCAGCCTCATTGTTTTCAAGGTGAAGTACATCTCGTACTTTCACTGGACAATGCATTCCCTGGCAGTTTTCTGAAAGCTTGAACAGAAGGTAGCACACGTATTCTGTATCAGGTGAAAAATTTTGACTTTCAATTGTGCAATTGATATGAAATACTTGTTGCGGTAAAAGCTCAATCACCCTCTTAAATCTGCATGGGATATATAAATGGTTACATGCATCGTAAAATAAAGTGACTTTTGAAGACACATTGTGAATGCACAATTAGGTTACATTAGAGGTTCAATGATAATGTAATTAACAAAGTTGGTTCAAAAAATAAAACCTGCTGTGAGCTGATCTTCTTGAACTATAGAGATTCACGTTAGAAAATTTGTATATAGCTGCCTTTGCTGAAAGAATAAGAAACTTCTTCCCATTTACATTGCCCAACCAAAACAACTCGCCATAATTTGTGTACTTCTTAAATATTTCTTTGAACTTAGTTGGAAATTGTTGCTGTTGACCCAAACTGAAGTTTGATTTCAAGACTTGTGGGACTTCATTAAACTTTCCAATGTTGTCATGTGTCACCTGTATAGAAAGAATGTTATTAACATGTAGCTTTAAATATGAGCTTAATAATACATCCACCACTTTTATGCAATATAAACAAACGTATATAGATCGGAACAAACAAATTTTTTTAACTTACATTCTCAATTGCCTGAAATTCAATGCCTTCAACATAAATCACACTATCTCCACAATAGTATGATGAAAATGACTCTAATATAAACTCAATAACGACATCTTCATTCTGATTCAATGATGACGTACATTCAAAGGAAATTCAGTTCTCTGATCAAGTTGATGGTGTTTATTCATTCTATCAAAAATAAGTAACTTCGTATATTATATACTACTAGCGTATCGAGTTCATGTATCTGTTGTTTTTGTCACACAGATCATGTGCCGGCATTGATTTTGTTTACAAGTGGTAGAACTGGGAAACCAAAAGGGGTTGTTCATACCCACCGTAGCATTTTAGCCCAGGTAATCTCGTGTCTGTTGTACCGTTGAGTGCGAAAAAAGACATGCTGATTGTATTCATCTTGCTGTTTTTTGTATTTAAACTGCAGGTGAAAACATTAGCAACAGCTTCGGGATATACATCAAGCGATTGTATTCTGCATTGCATGCCTTTAAACCATATCCACAAGCGATTGTTCTTTATGCTGTTTTATTACATATGAAGTTAGAATTTCTCACATTTCTGTGTTGATCCTTAACTTCTTCGATACATGCGCACGGGCTCTTCAATGCATTGTTTGCTCCTCTTTATGCGGGTTCCATAGTTAGTGACTACGTTTATGTTATTAACAGTTGAATCAAGTTCAATTTACAAGAAAAGTGCTGAGGTTTTATATGTATGTTATTGAAGGTCGAATTCAAGCCAAAGGTTAGAAACTAGGGTATGGGTATCTGGCAAAGATGGCATGAATCATATCCAGAAGATCAGACTAAGCCTGATTATGCAATAACTGTATTCACGGGGGTATATGATACTTAGATAAACTCCAAAATTTTGTTGGATCGATTCAAGGAATTAAAACGTAAAATATTTATTATATCAATTGCAATACAATTTCTATACAAACAAATTGTGTCATCATCTTTTTTGTTCTTACAGGATCCTAACTATTTATATAAAATGAAAGGGTACAAGGGAACCATTGTGTCGGTTCAGAAAATAACTGTCATTGACAGTTAATTAACTGTCATCCGACAGTTGGGTTGGGCTTTGTCCCGTTTGACCCGTTTGACCCATTCGTTTGGGATTACAGGAAAAGCTTGGGTTTGATCCAATATTCTCCCCCCTAATCACAAACATTGCTCCGTAGGTTCTTTAGTCCGATGAGTTGTCTCATGGTTAAGAATTTGATCTTCGGGAGTGCCTTTGTGAGTATGTCTGCCTTTTGGAATTCTCCACCTACGAATTCGACTTGTATGTCTTCTCTTTCGACGCATTCTCTGATGAAGTGGTAGGAGGATTCCCTTTGAAAAAATGTTGTAAAGATCCTCTTTCTTTATGGTAGAATAGATCTCAGGACACTTTGACTTCTGGATTATTTCTTGATGGTAGAATAGATCTCAGGGCACTTTGACATGTGGATTATTTCGTTATAGTCTTTAGGCAATTCGGGCTCCCATTTCTCATAATCCTCCTGTATATACATTACATTAATCAATCAATCAAAAGGTGGTCAATTTTGTCAAAATGAAGAAACTCACCTGGAACTCCAATGCTTTCTTGAGTTGTATGACCACTTCATTAGCTGTTGGTCGTCCTTCTCTCATGTGATGTAAGCATTGAAGGGCAATCCTTGTAAAGGTAATATATGACTCTGGCACAATTTGTTCTTTGATACCCTCGAACACTAACTTATCAAGTTTTCCTACATGATAGTGGTATTTAGCCAAAAAGGGTA
This sequence comes from Tanacetum coccineum, assembly GCA_026074375.1. Taxonomy (NCBI): domain Eukaryota; kingdom Viridiplantae; phylum Streptophyta; class Magnoliopsida; order Asterales; family Asteraceae; genus Tanacetum; species Tanacetum coccineum. Next base: position 15,132 of record BQNB010059572.1, on the reverse strand, counting down.
AATAAAGATACTCGTCATCTAGCTTTTCGGATGATAGTTTCCCACACAATATATCAAATAAAACCGCACCCAGTGAGAATATATCAGACTCTTTAGTTAAGAAGCCTGTTTTTGAGTGTAGTGGGTCACAATACCCGATTGTGCCTGTAACATTATCGATGACATAATCTACATCCTGATTTGTTGGACATACTATGGAAAGGCCAAAATCACTAATTTTTGCTTTCCAATCATTAAGCAGTAGAATGTTACTGCTGTTGATGTCCCGATGTATCACCATTTCTAGACTTGAAACAGTTCCATCAAGGAACTCCAACCCGCTTGGTGCGAAGACTTCTTCAAAGTCTATGCCATGCTCTTGTATGTAGCCTTTCGCTACTAGTCTTGCTTTATGCTTGACTATATTTCCATTAGCATCCTTTTTGGTCTTAAATACCCATTTTAAGCCTATTGCTTTATGTCCTTTGGGTAGAGTAGTTAATTCCCATGTATTGTTTCTATTGATGGAGTCTAATTCGACCTTCATTGCTTTGATCCATTTTTGATCGGTTGATGCTTCCTTGTAATTCTTAGGTTCGTCTTCAGCTAGTAGTAATTCCTCAGTGTTCTCGTATAGATCATTAAGTGTTCTAAAACCTCTTACTGGTGTATGGTCAAAGTGTGAAGGAGTGTTTATGACTTGAATTGAGTCATTGTCACTTTGATAGTAAGATGGTGGTGAGTTGATGGGTGTGACTTGGGAATTTATTTCTGAAGATCTTGTAGATGGTGTGTGAAGTGGTTGAGAGTGTGTGGGTGAGTTTCTTGGTGATGCATAATCATCATTATCATTATTTGGAAATTCATTATCTTCTTCTAGTGGTTGAATTTCATGATCATGATGTTCAAGATTTTCTATTCTGAACATGTAATCCTTCCAATCCCATGTTTCATTCTCCTTGAACTTCACATCTCTACTAACACATATCCTTTGTGTTATTGGATCAAATAAGCGATAAGCTTTTGATCCTTGTTCGTTTCCTAGGTATATCATTTTAATACTTCTGTCGTCTAGTTTCGTCAGATGTTGTGTTGGTACCTTTGCATATGCTATGCATCCGAATATTCTTAAGTCTTTTAGGTTTGGCTTCTTTCCTTTAATAGCTTCGTATGGAGTGATGTCTTCTAGGGCTTTTGTAGGAACGCTGTTTAGAATGTATATGGCGTGTCTAACAGCTTCAGCCCAAAAGTCTTGTGGCATTTCAGTTGCCTTCATCATGCATCTCGTTGTTGACATGATGGTCCTATTTCTTCTTTCTACTACTCCATTTTGCTGTGGTGAGTAAGGGGCGGTAAGTTGAATCTTCGCCTTCCAATTATCGGCCAGTAGAATATTCGCGCTTTTGATGTCACGATGTATTATCTTTTGTTTGTCCCGATCCGTGTTGGTGTGAATGTACTTCAAGCCATGTGCAATATCAAGACATATCTTTATTCGTTGCACCCAAGTAAGATTAGTCATTTTATCACTACTTCCCAAATAGTCTTCAAGACTTCCTTTGGAAGCATGCTCATAAACCAGGATCATTGCACCACTACCTTCATAACAAAAACCAAGAAGAGAGATTATATTCTCATGCTTACAACTAGTTAGAGTTTCAATTTCTGTAATGAACCCTCGTTCTCCCTTTTGATTGTAAATGCGCTTTATGGCTACCGTGCTTCGTTTTTTGGGTAAATCGCATTTATCCACCCCTTCTATCAACGAGGAATTACTACTATCAAAATGTTCAAGATTTGCTATGTATACATTACCGAATCCACCAGACCCGATAATGTACGCGTCATCAAAATTCTTGGTAGCCTCGATTATATCATTTAGTTCAATCTTCAAGTGTTCCAAGTTCTCTCCCTGTAAAATTATGAAGTTGTGCAACACCACATTAGTGCTAGTAAGGATTGGAGTGATATTAAGAGAACAGAAATTTTTATAATCGGTAAATAATGGTTTTACACTTTTATCCCTAAACTTCGAATTGTTTTAATCACTTAAATTGTTTTAAAAATGTTTTAATCTTTAACTTTGTTTATCCGTAACTCAAACCCATTTAAATTCACGCTACTTTTGGGCCGTGTTATGTGTTGTGCTTGAATTGCCACCCTTTCTTGCAACTCTTCCTCATTTTCAGTTTATTTAAATATGAGAACGTTCAAAAGCAAAATATAATTGTTTAAAGTCCCAATTAGGTGAACAAAGATGTATTTACAAAAATGAATGTATCTACCTTCCAAAAGTATCTAAATTAAAACTTTCTATATTTGATTTATACTTTCAATTTATAAAACATAAGCACTCACGAGCGCGCTAGCGCGCGCTCTCGCGGCGCTCCACGCGGCGCTTGCTCGATAGCGCGCTAAGCGCTCGCTCGCAGCTAGCACGCTCGCTCTTCAAATGATACGCATTTTAATTTTAAATTCGTAAGAGAGTCATGGTGCAATATCTGTCAGCACCTTTGTGTGTTGCTGAGGCTGCGCGAAGGGCTAACTTTGCAACGGACTAATAAACCCAAGGACTATTTTCGTAAATTGTTTCTGAAATTTTTTGCGAAGATAGTCCTTAGGTTATCGTTTCGTTGCAAAGTTAGTCATTAACGACTAACTTTGCAACGCACCTATCACCTGAAGGACTTATTCCGTAAATTTTTGTGTATTTTTTTTAATATTAAAGTGATTTTGGGAAACGTAAGTTTTTTTTAATAGTAAAAAGTCACGAATGCCTAGGTGGTGCTGCTAAATATTTAAAAATTAATAAACTAATAATAAATACAAAATTTATTTGGTACATCCATATTTTAATACTAACATATATCAAGCAAGTGTTAGATAATTATTTAGAGGATAATTATTAACTTTGCACAATTTATTTTATCGGTTACATAAAGCGTTTACGTTTCGTGATAAATTGTATTTAGGTATTCCCGGAACCACCAAAATTAATCTACGCTTCAACAAATACATATGTTTATAACCAATGCTAAAAGTTTTATAAAACTTTACCCACATTCATCAAGTGAGCCAAAATTACCATAAAAGAAACAAGCTAGAACATTTACATTACAAGTAATACACTTATAAATAAACTACAACTTATACATTTTGCAAGTAATACTTTCCTTATTACTAAAAATATATTTCTAGTCATTCTTCCTTAATTCCATGGGATAATCACCATCTAGGGGAACCAAGGAACACAAGTCATTAAGACTTGCTTGATAATGCGGGCTTCTCTCAACTAGTCATCCAACTAGATGGTCTTCTCTAGTTCCCTCAAAAGTCTTAATTGTTGTTAGGCGTGCTCAGAGAAACCATATCCCAACTAGAGTGGAGTTAGACCTCAAAGGTATAGACATACCTTTGATCCTATGTCTCATTTGTGACAATGCTTCTGAGAGTATTGATCATATTCTTGCCAAATGTGAGTGGGTCTCTCACCTTTGGAAAAATATTTATTTCGTGGTCGGGTTTTAGATTCCAGACGGGCTCTTCCATTATGGAAATGATTGATTTTATCAAAAACCTTAGCTCGGAAAAGAAGAGGTTATTTCAAGCATGTCAACTCTCATGTTTTGAATCCGTTATATTCTCATCATCATGGTTGATTTGGAATGCAAGAAATGAGAAGATCTTAGCAGCTAAAAGGCGCTTGGTAGAAAATCTCTTTATCAAAGTACAATATATTTGTTTTTGTTGGTTGAACAATATGTGTAAAAAAAGTTCTCTTGACTGGACTTTATGGCTTTCTTATCGTATGGACGCATGCTATGTTTCTAGTACTTGAGCTAAGTATTTTGTAATATGTTGCCTTCTAGCTCCTTGCTATGAAATAGTGTTAGTTGATGTTTAATACAAGTAGCCATTTCGGAAAAAAAAAGTAAAACAAATTTATCAAATAAATCAACTTAGTTTGGATAACACATAACTTTTCTTTATTACAAGTAGCCATTTCGAAAAAAAAAACAAATTTATCAAACAAATTTACTTCGTATGTCCATGTAACAATCCGCGTTTTAGGTCATTGTACGACATTATTTAATTCACTATTTATTTTAGTGTTGTACGCGTTTGCTTTTAATTTCAAGTATTAAGTTAAATCGCGTAAGCTAAAAATGATCATTCAACATAAACGGGCATCAATCAATTAAATGTTTACGTCAAGCAAGTGTTAGATAATTATTTAGAGGATAATTATTAACTTTGCACAATTTATTTTATCGGTTACGTAAAGCGTTTACGTTTCGCGATAAATTGTATTTAGGTATTCCCGGAACCACCAAAATTAATCTACGCTTCAACAAATACCTATGATTATTACTAATACTCAAAGTTTTATAAAACTTTACCTACATTCATCAAGTGAGCCAAAATTACCATAAAAGAAACAAGCTAGAACATTTACATTACAAGTAATACACTTATAAATAAACTACAACTTATACATTTTGCAAGTAATACTTTCCTTATTACTAAAAATATATTTCTAGTCATTCTTCCTTAATTCCATGGGATAATCACCACCTAAGGGAATAATGGAACATAAGTCATAAGACTTAGTTCATGACTAGTGGTTTTGACCACTAGTCATCCTTGTTTCCCACCCTTGGTTCCCAACGCCCCACCCTAGCCTTTTGGTCTTTGAATATCATCTTTGACTAGCCTTTTGTATATATAACTCATGCATACTAAGAGATAATAACACACAACACATAACACTTATCAAAAACCAACTCAATCTCTCCTTTTCTCTTGTAAAACCCACGGCATGAACCAAACCACCCTAAATAAGTCATAAACTTTTATCTACAACACTTACATACATTCCTACATGATATCTAAGACCTATCAAGAAGGATTGAAGGCTTGGTTAAGCTTTTTCAAGGGTTAAGCAAGGAAAGGTTGAAATTAGGGTTTCATTGGTTTTTAGGGTTTTCAAGTTGTGCAAGCTAGGGTTTGTAATCTAAACAAGGGTTTAGATTTTGTTGGTTATCACCACACATCATATTAAGGTCATCTAAAACTCCTTATGTCTTTACTTTTATGATTTTATGCATATATATGTTCTATGTAGTTAATCACCATTTAGGAAATGTTTTAACATGTAAAATGGACTTGTACTTATAATCATGGTTTATAATGATATAGGCTTATGAAATTACTTTGTAACACTCAGGAGAAGATAGTTGGAATTTCTAGTTAAATAACTCACATTTGTTTTTTGTTAGATCATTGCGTGTTGCTTGATAAATGTAGGCTTCTCTCAACTAGTCGTCCGACTAGTATTAGACGATTGGATTATGGTCCAAACTTAATTGTGGGCTTAGGTCCATTAGGTTTAGGGTTAGTTAGCTTATTATCTAAGTTATGTTTTATTATAAATAGAAATGATATTTTATGATGTAATCACACAAAAACACAATTCAATAATACATCTCATTGCTATTTTACATGGTATCACAACTTTATGTAAGATCCACTTACAAAATTTGCTATCCTTCGGTCATCGGCTACTTGCCGGTGATCCGGAGGGATTCCCTTTATTTTCGCTTTAATGTTTTTTAAGATATTATTTTTCGTTTTCAATTCATAAACCCTAAACTCTAGCCGTAAATTATGGCCCAAACCCCATTATGGGCTTGGGTCTATTAGGTTTAGGGTTAGTTAGCTTATTCTTTAAGTTATGTTTTATTATAAATAGAGATGATATCTTATGATGTAATCACATAAAAACACAATTTAATAATAAATCTCTTTGCTATTTTACAACTAGATGGTCTTCTCTAATTCTCTCAAAAGTCTTGATTGTTGTTAGGCGTGTTGAGAGAGACCGTATAGCAACTAGCGTGGAGTTAGACCTCAAAGGTATAAACATACCTTCGATCCTATGTCCCATTTGTGACAATGCTTCTCAGAGTATTGATCATATTCTAGCCAAATGTGAGTGAGTCTCACTTTTGGAAAAATATTTTTTCGTGGTGGGTTTTCGATTCAGGACAGCCTCTTCCTTTTTGGAAATTATTGATTTTACCAAAAATCTTAGCTCGCAAAAAAAGGTTATTTCAAGCATGTCAACTCTCATGTTTTGAATCCGTTATATTCTCATCATCTTGGTTGATTTGGAATGCAAGAAATAAGAAGATCCTTGCAGCTAAAAGGTGCTTGAGAGAAACTATTTATCAAAGTACAATATCTTTGTTTTTGTTGGTTGAACAATAGGTGTAAAAAAAGTTCGTTGGACGGGACTTTATGGCTTTCTTATCGTACGGACGCATGTTATGTTTTTAGTGCTTGAGCCAAGTATTTTGTAATACGTTGCCTTCTAACTCCTTGCTATAAAATAGCGTTATTTGTGTTTAATACAAGTAGCCATTTTGGAAAAAAATTTATCAAATAAATCAACTTAGTTTGGATAACACATATAACTATTCTTTTATTGCACTTTACACCTTTAAACTTTGGCCAAAACACATATTAGTACCCTAAACTTGACAAAGTGGATCATTTAGTACCTTGAACTTTAAGGGTGCAAAATAGTACACTGAACTTGACAAAATAAAATTTAAGCTACCCTATACTAATAAACTCAACAATTAATTCTTTTTTTCTTTCTAAAAATTATTTTAGTATAATATTTTGTAATAAATATTTTATAGTAAAACTTTTAGCTAGGCAAATATATTTTTTTCCTAAAATTTAATTATTTTTTATCTTTTAAAAATTAATATAGTATTTTAATTGATTATTTAGAATAAAAAAATATACATGGAGTATTGATTTTTAAAATATTTCTAGCGCGCTACTTTTAATATATTTTCATATTATATTATTAAATGTTTGTTTCAAATGATTATTCAATTTATATATGCATATGAAGAAATAAATAGTCAAATTGTTATTGTCCTGAAATTATTTGAAACGAACACTTAAGTATATAATAAAAATATCTATGTATCAAAAGTAGTGCAGTAACTCACTTTTTCTATAAAATATTGTTCCATACATAAATTTTCGTATTATATACAGAAGTGTTAATTTCAAATAATCTTTAAACAACAACGCAATTTGACTATTATTTCTTTATATGCATAAATTAAATTGAAAAATAGAAACTCATATTAAATTAATTATAGATATGATCTAAAAATTATTTTAAAACACACACTTGATAATAAAAAACAAAAATATATAAAATTAGCGCGCTAGATATAATTTTAGAAAATCATGCACATATAACATTCTTTTAATTCTAAATAATCAACTAAAATACTATATTAATCTTTAAAAGATAAAAAATAATTAAATTTTGGGAAAAGAATATATTTACCTAGCTAAATATAAAATATTTATTACAAAATACTCTACTAAAATGATTTTTAATAAGAAAAAAAATAATTAATTGTTAAGTTTATTAGTATAGGATAGTAGAAATTCTATTTTGTCAATTTCAGGGTATCATTCTGCACGCTTAAAAATTCAGGGTACTAGATGATCCACTTGGCCAAGTTCAGGGTACTAATATGTGTTTTGGCCTTAAACTTTAGATTTTTTTGATACAAACAAATTTATTTCGTATGTCCATATTTTTTTGATACAAACATTTGTCATCTTGATAATTATGTGAAGGTAGTCACTCTAGATGAACAGTGATATAGGTTTTTAGGATGTTTGGCTTGGGTGGGCATTTGTTCTAATCATTTGCTTCAGTTATCTTTAAAGTTTAATAGCCTATAGTCCTCTTTTCTCTTAAGATGCCCGGGGTGAGCCATAACTCCGTGTTGGCCGCGATTAACGCCGTGGCCGACGTTATGGTACCGGACTCCCTTTTTCGGCAACGGCGTTGGGTGCCAAGTTGCCACAGCAACTTGGTAACTTGGCCCCCTTTTTAAAAAAAAAAATTCATTTTCACCCCCTCAACGTTTAAAAACGGCTAGTTTTTAAAATTTGAATTTAATAATGTTTTTTTTCTTTATTTTACTTATAAATACTACCTCCAACTCAAGCCATTATACACACACTAAAACAAAAACACTCTCTACACACAAAAATGAATCAAAATAATGAAGATCGTCAACTCTCCGTTTTTGAAATCGATGCTAATGATGATGAAACCGACGTGGTCTTTTTGGAGCAAGCGTACGCGTATCACCAACAATTGGTTGCCGAAGAAAATCGTCCACCACTTACCCGGAACCTAATCAATCGTAACCGGAGGGGGCCGAAGAACGATTGATGGCTGATTATTTCAATGATCATTGCAAGTATCCCTTATATTATTTTCGAAGAAGATACCGTATCCGCTGAAAACTAGTAATTGGAATTTAAAAGATAGTCAAAGGCATTAGCACTTATACGGCCGATCCTCGTTCCCGATCATTTTAATTGTATTAGATTCGACCCGATGCCTACGGTCGAATATCTTAGTGTTATTATGAAATGCACAGTGGCCATACGCCAAATTGGCATATGGCTACAAAATAATCTCCCGTGCGTTTGATGAAATTTTGAAATGAGTGAGCGTACAGACGTGATTGTCTAACTAATTTAAATAAGTGCATAATATCATTGTACATGGCCGAAGTAGTTAAGAAAGCCAACGTTGAAGATGTTGAAAACATATAAAATAAACAATCCACAACTCCACGGTTTTCCAGGTAATGCTTTGAAGCATTGATTGTAAGCACTGGGAATTGGAAAAATTATCCATTTCATTGCACTGACAAATACGGTAGGGAGATTAAAAAAATACCCTACTATAAAGCTTGAAGCTGTCGCTTCCGCAAGATTGTGTGGATTTGGCATGCATTTTTATGGGGTAGCAGGTGCCAATAACTATTATTAATTTTTTAGATAATTCTCCGTTATTGATGACCTTATTAATGACACAGCCCATGTAACTCCTGTAGTGTGTGATGGTGTTGGTATGAAAAAGGGTAATTACATACCGATGGTAATTACACCCATGAATGGGCTACTTTTGTGAAATCTTTCACGGTTGCAAATGACGCGAAACATGCTTACTTTAAAAAGCGTCAAGAAGGTGCACGGAAAGATGTCGAGCGTGCTTTTGGTGTTCTCCAAGGACATTCGAGAATAATACAACAACCAGCACGATCATAACATCACACCTTCGTCGAGTCATGTAGTTCTTGCATCTATACTCAAACATGTTTTAAAAGATCAAAAGATGGCGGTTTTTGACTGGAAGGAGGTGTACGCTAACCCGTCAAGAAATATGCAGCGTACATGGATTGAAATGTGTGAAACTCAACGTCGGAAAAATAAAAAAATGCGAGACCGAGATACGTATCTAAGCCTCCAACAAAACCTTATGGAGCATATTTGGCAAGAAGTTGAACACGAAGATGAAGACTTTTAGTCGCCGGGACGTATGTTTTTTTATTTCCGTATGTTTTTTAATTCTGTATGTTTTTTAATTCGGTATGTTTTTTAAAAGTATTGTAATGTGTAATATTGTTTAATGAAATATTTTAGTTTGTTTAAGGGGGTGTTATAAAAAAGCTGAAAAAGTGGTATTATAACTCAAGTTATGGTTACCTAAGTTTTTTTGGATGTGAATGTGAATGTGAAAAAGCTGACGTGACACCCCCATAACCTGGTGTTACCAAGTTATGGTACCTGGAGCTCTTAGCATTTAACTTCCTTGTTGTATTCTTGTATTCTCGTTTTCTTTTGTTTTTCTTTTGGGCTCTACTTTTTTAATTGTCTTGTTAAGGAGGTGATTGCCGTTGTTCCTTTTGTAATTGTTCTTTGCTTTATTTTTGGTTCCTTAATATACTGCTAGATTATGTAAGATGTGGGTACAGAAATTATTGTAGACCGCTCATAAATGGGGTAAGTAACAAAATTCATTTAGGTTTAGATGCTAATGGATACTAGCAATGTTGCAAAAATTGGCCTAGGCGGCTTTGTAATCGCCGATTAATCGCTACTCGGCCATACACCTTGGAAAATAAGGCAAATCGGGTGAAAAATCGGTCTGGTCAAAAATCGGTCAAATCGGTCAAAAATCGATCAAATCAGACAAAAAATCGGTCAAATCGGCCTAATCGGTCAACGAAAGTCAAACATTTTTTTTACAATGTGACTTTGAATTGTTAATTGTTAACTTTTATTATCTATGTCTATGTTTTGAACAATGTAACTTTGAACTCATTTAATTTTAGTGTATTTAAAGTGTTGTATCCATCTCATACAAGTAACTTTGAAATTTATATATAAAATTTGCAAAACCGATTAATCGCGCCTAGACCGATTACAGGCTACAGGGTGGTCGACCGCCCGGCTAGCGACTCGTGATTTTTGCAACATTGGCATTTTCCAATTTTACACTTTAGATTTTCTTTTATTATTATTATTATTTTAACTTTTATACGGTAATAGTTTACCCACATCATTTTGATTTAAGTTCATTTGGATACTAAAGTTTACGTGAATGCCAAAGGACTAATCCCCACCCACATCTCCATTTTGATCCAATGAATAAGATTAAACCCAAAAACCTTTTTCATCTTTTTTTTTCAAATGTTAATATCTTTCAAACCGTTAATCGTAGCGAAAAAAAAGATATCATCACGACGAACATTTCATTATCTTTCTATAGATATTTACTTTGATATACTTTCGGAAAAAAAAAGTTTCTTTTTTTTCACTTTTTACATATTTTTTTTCGTTTTTTCGTCTTTTTTTCGCTGTTAAAACTTGCATGCGAAATCATATGTGATTAAACACTAATAAAATCACATGTGATATTAGTTTTAAATCATATATGCTATTACTGATAAATCATATATGATAAACTCATATATGATATTAGTGTTAAATCATATATTTAATTTTAATGCAATCACATGTAATTCGATGTTAGTGTAAAATCATATGTGATTTTATACGAATATTCAAATTAGTTTTTAATCACATATGATATTTTCATGCAAGTTTCAACAACGAAAAAAAAGTGAAAAAAACGAAAAAAGGTGAGAAAAACGAAAAATAAAAATTGTCGAAAGTGTATATCAAAGTATATATCTATAGAAAGATAATTAAATGCTCGTCGTGATGGTATATTTTTTTGGCTTAACGATTAACCATTTAAGAGATACTTAAACAAATATGTGAAATAATAAAATCCTTTTTAATCTCAACCATTGATTTCTTTTTAGATGGTTGATGGGGATGAGTCTCTTGTTATTCAACATTTTTTTTATCCAATATAACTCTCCTCCATAACTTTAGATTTCTTAAAATGACGAAAATGACTTTTCTACATGTATGATGTACATTAAAAAAACATATCGATCTTATCATGTCAAATGTTTATTAATCTTATAATTTTTTTAATTTTCTTTTTTACTTTTATGCTTTTGATAATCTACATGTGATGTAATAGTTATCTTTACTTATGTATATTATTTTTCCAACCATCTTGGTTATTATATTGAGGGTACTTTAAACTACATATATATTATTATAATATTGGCATAAACTTGGCTGCAATTTACCAAGTTGGATATAGCAATTTGAATTAGGGTGTTCATTGGTTAGGTTATCGGGTTGTTTAGTTTATTTGGTTCGATTAGTTAGGTTAGCTTTTTTTTAGTAAAACCGAACCGAATTTAAATTGGATAAAACTGAATAGAAAACAAACCCTCATAACCGAAATCCGAATCAAATAACCCGAATGACATAATTTTAATCGTTTGTTCATTTATTATTAACTTTTAGCACTAAAAAGGTTTTTAAGCTTAAAATATGTTGTAGTTACTAGGAAAGAGTCTTAATATCTTTTTTATATATAAATATAAAAAAAAATATACATATTGATATGAATTCGGTTTTCGGTTTATATTATCAAATTCATAATCGAACCGAAAACTAAATATTTAATTTGGTTCGGTTCGATTTTGGCAAATTCGATTCAGTTCAGTTTTGATTTTTGATTTATTCGGATTTTACCCTAGCAATGAACACCCCTAATTTGAATCACTTTTGTTAAAACCATCACATTCTAGTGCATGTATAAAGAAAATTGCATACACTTTTTGATATGATTTATTAATACAATAATTAAAGTCAACGAATCATATTTATTGTTTATATATAGGGCATATATGCCTAAAAAACCTGTAATTTTGTATGTGCAACAAATATTCAGTGAATTGGCAGCACAAAATTGTAGCTAATGTATTTATTATTGTTTCCACTTTTGCTACTACTAAATATGTATTTAACCAAATATGTCTCCACTATTTGGGAAGATGTGCATTTATGCAACACTTTCTCTAATAAAAAGTTTAAGAATGAGGCAGGGGTTACAATTTCTAGGTTACCACATTCTGTTAATAATTTTTTTCGTTTTATTAGTTTTATGATACTCTTAAGAAATATAAAATACAATGTCAAAATATAATAATCATACGCGTTTTAGTAAAATAATGATTTTTTGATACTTGACAAGAAACGTACAATTGGAAATTTTTAGTGAGATAGTGGATTAGTGGTTATATGGTAACACTAGTATTAATTAGGATAATCGGCCTTAAATGAAAAGTTTAAATTCATATGATTTAATTTGATGGAAAAACTCTAAAATGATGTAATTCTTTTATTATATAAAAGATTAATTAGGATAATCGGCCATAAATGAAAAGTTTAAGCAACTTTAGTTACATACCTTAAATTGAATGGATGATGTACGCTTAACTGGATTCTCATGTTTCCACTGAATCTCCAAAGCTTTCTCAAGTCTTTTGACAACCTGATCATCTGCTCTATCCTTTTTTATGCACCAATATGTTGTCTCTGAGAATACTTTGAATGATTCTGGGTCCATCTGTCTTCGCAAATGCAGATCAACCATTTCATCCAAATGAGATTTGGTCAGTTGACTTAAAAACCCTTCTCCCAACTGTTCATCTAGAGAAACTGCACTCCTTCCACACAAGACTTCGAGTAATACAACACCAAACGAATACACATCTGACTTGTGTGTCATACCGCCAGTTTTTTTATATTTTGGGTCCAGGTAAACATTCTCAATAATATCACGAGTAAGAAGAAGACGGTGCCTCCGAGCTACTGTATTCTTCAACAAAACTTCAAATCCAGATAACTTGGGTTCCCATTTGTCATCTAGTAAAATTTCCGAGCTCCCGATGTTGCAATGTATGACACTAAAATCACGTCCAGCATCATAATGGATGTAACTCAATGCATTTGCAACGCCAACACAAATCTTCAACCTTTGCATCCATGTTAGGGTCTCGTCACTTAGATATTTTTCGAGCCTTTTGTCGGCCTCTTTCTTGTATATGATACCCTTCACGCTCTTCTCATCACAAAACCCAACAAGAGACAATAGATTCTTATGTTTGAGACTTGAAAGCGTCGAAATCTCAGTTAAAAAAAATATACTTTTGCTCTCATGTTTCATACACCCAGTACAGAACCTCTTGACAATAATATCAATGAATTGTCCTGAATGTAAGAGACGACCTTTGAAAATCTTTCCGAACCTATATTCTCTGATCATATTTTCATGAGCAAATCTGTTGGTTGCTGATGCTATATCTTGATACATGAGTTTTAAGTGAGAAAGATCTTTCAGGGAAGACATTCTGTTTTTGCTGACATCTGGTTCAATGCGTGGTGATACAAAGGTCACTGGTCC
>BQNB010059571.1:0-37274 GCA_026074375.1 Tanacetum coccineum | reverse complement strand
GATGGATATCATTAAGAATCATCATTGCAGCTTCAGCATCTGTACCTTGGATTTATATGGCACAGTTCTGGCATACTTTGAAAGAAGACGGATCAAAGCATCGACTCAAGTTCTTGCTGGATAGAAAAGAGCTTACACTTACTCTGGATGACTTCAGAACAATCTTTCATCTTCCACAAGCAAATGATAACAATCATGCTTCGTTTGTGCCACCACCATCATTCTCTGATATGGTTCCATTTTACAAACAAGTGTTGGGATTTACAATGGAACTCAAGACTGTTTCTAATTTCAAGATACCTGGTCTTCTACAGCCTTGACAGACGTTATGCAAGATATTCTCCAAGTGCTTGACTACACGCGTTACAGGATGGGACCAACCGCCGTTGTAGATAATGCAAATGTTATATTGCTTTGTCAATAACATTCATGTGGATTATACGGAATTAATGTGGGAAGGCATTTACTATTCACTTCATCATCCTATCACTTCGATCCCATACCCACGATTTATGAAGATCATCATCAGTCATTATATGACTATCTTTTCTGACATTTCAAGACGTGCTCGAGATGCTTATCACAATCTTCAAGATGATGATATTATGAAGAATATCTTCAATTCAGGAAGAAACAAGAACAAGGTTGGGATGCGGATACCAGTATGGATGATCACAGATGAGATGAAGCTTACGTAGCATTATAAGATGTATGTAAAGGTGTTTGGGCTAGATGTTCCTCTGACTTAGTCATAACCGACTGAGTCTACCTAGGGAACGCATAGGACACCTAGCGCCCTAGGTCACTTAACCCTACTACGGAGACAACTAAGTCAAGTGTTCCAAAATGATCAACTGTGATCCATTTTCGATTACCGTCAAGGTAATCTGCACGACTAACACCACCTGTTCCAGTGCCATTAGCAGAAAAAGCTGATGAGATGATTTTACATGACATGATTCAAGTAAGTCTTGCTGAGCACAAAAGTCGTGAAGAACAAGAAGCAAGAGAAAATGTGGCACTGGTATACGAGCACTTGGCAGCTAAGGAAATTGAGAAGCTTGTTGAAGATCCTGAGAATGTTAATGATAGTTCACCCTCTAGGCATGATGACACATCTATTCCTGACACTAGGTTAGAGCCCAGGAGTGATAAGGAAAGTCCGGAGGTGGAGATTGTTCAGGAAAAGGAGGAAGAGACTACAAAGGACACGGAGGTGGAACCAGATAAAGATACTTCAATGGTAGATGTTACCAATATTGTTATACCTGTAAATGTTGATGATGAAGAAGATGAAATAACCGATGAAGTGTTTGAATTAAGGAGAAGGGTGAAAGGGAAGAATGTAGAGGAGACTAGGATTTCACCAATTCCCTCACCAACTAGATCACCTAGGAATCTCTCTACTCTTGTATCTTCGGATACCGAGAAACTCCAGGAATTGACGATAACTCATCCTACACCAACATCAGGTTCATCTGAACCAAAGTTAACAAAAACCAATTGGCTTCTATCATTGATCACGACAAAACCTAATCGTTTCAAAAGATACAAGAGTTTCTTTCATGAATTACAGGGACAATATAATTACTTATTTGCACATCTCAAGAAAAGGTTCATGCCACGGACATCAAGTGATCAACTTGTTGATAATCTTCATGATGTCATGATAGAAATGCTTCCTTCGTTGGTGAAAGAGAAAGTAACGGAGCAAGTTAAGAAGGAAGTTCCTGCGCAAGTTCGAGATCAAGTTCCTGTGTATCTTGCGAAAAGGTTGATTCTGGAAAGGAAAATTACTAAAGAAGAGACGGAAAGATTATTCTCCAAAGCTATCTTGTAAGAACGTGGGCGTATGCAGGCACAGATATCATCACAGATTCAAAATGCAATTGACAATGCTATTCCTTCTTTAGTTGATGCATCTGTATGCAGTTATATGTCGGGTCATATTCTTCATGTTCATCCGGCACAAGTTCAATCATCCTCTGTTCTAGAACAACAATATCAATTATACCTTGCTATGAAGGCTGATCCTCTATTACAACAACAAGACATAGCAATCTGGTTGGCTCTCCAGATGAAGTTTGAGAAGACTCAGGTACCACAAACTGCTTGTAGATCTTCTGCCGTTCGCACAAGAGATCAGGACGATCCTCATGATGATGCTCATCCTGAGGGGGAGAATAGTGCAAAAAGGCAGAAGACATCGGAGTATGAAGCATATGTATCTGGAGAGTCATCGTCTGGACAAGTTAATGTAGAGGAACCAGGTCCTTCTACTTCAGGTAATCAAGAACAAGATGATGAATTTGATTTCTGGACTGATTCTTATGCTTCTGATGATGATGAGATTCCAACTAAGCAAGTAACACAAGACATCATGGAAGAGATATCTTTGACAATTGATGAAGCTAAGTTGAAGAAGATGGCGGATGAGATGCTAAGACAAAGATGTACTTCAGGAGATGAACATCAGTATCACATTGATCAGATGAAGAATTTCTTGCAAAGTGACATTGTTTGGGAAAGCAGAAAGGAAATTCTTGTCTCTCCGCATCCACGAAAGATCACACCATTAGTTCAAAGCTATCAAAGAGATCCTGAAGTTCCAGCACTATCTCTGATCAATCAAGACCTTATGTACTTGAAGAAAGGAAATTCAGGTCCTGAGAAGATCGTTTTGTCACTTTATAAATTTCCAGCAATTGTCTTCAATGATGATGATATTAAAGAATGGACTTCTATATGGGTTAATAAGTATATAAAGTAGTTTAATCCTTATGCAAGATATGGTGTTGAAAACTAGAAGAATCCTCATGCGAAGATCTTCTACATAAGGAGACAGAAAGAACCTGGAAGACCGAAGGAAGAGATCTATTCAAACTCTAAGATCGTTCAAGTCATACTGGGAATTGGGTCATGAACATAAGTTTATCACAAAGATTGTGGCAAGAAGAGCTAATGATTGCATAATGTCAATAACCGAGCTAGATTACAAGAACCTCAATAAGAGTGACATTGAAGACATGTATCTGCTGATCGTGAATAACAAGGTACCTGATTATGCTAATACAGGATTGCTATGGTCTCTATCAGTGTTCATCAGGAGTTTAGTGATATGGGAAAGAGTGCATGATTTTTAACTTGGAATCGAAATCTATCAACAAAAGATTAATCTCACTGCACCAACAATTACATTCCCAGGAATTGAAGAATATGATGTGTTTTCTATTGTCTATAAGCCCGTATATGGAATCATTTACACTAATAGAAAGAAATAGAAAAGGGTGATGAGACATTCAGAGATACATAAGTTTTGTGATGCAACACTGAGAAGAATGCTTGAAGGACTAAAGAGTTATTATAATGATGTCAAGTATGGATATGTGCAAAAAGAACTCACAAATGATGAAGTTGAGTTTCTTGAGTTGTTTGAAGAAGAAATTGAAGTTCGATTGAAGTATCGAGATCAAATGAGAAGATGGGAGATGTACGTGAATGGAAGACCACTTGGACCACGAAGAGAACGCCCAGAATAATTGACCCTTAGGGGGAGATTGTTAGGTTTATGAAAAGTGTCGATTATGTGGTTTTATTATATTTTGTTATTAGACTTTATTTTGTTTAGTTTAATATAGCTTGTAATAAGGTTTATTATGCTTTAAGTAAGAAATAGCATAATAACCAAAGTCTAGGGACTAGTATTGACAAGTTAGGAAAATAAGGAAGGGAAGCCTCCCTCCCATTGCCTATAAATAGCCCTCTAATCTTCATTAGAGGGTGATGCCCTTGTAATTAACTCTCATTTTCCCTCCATAATAAGATTTGAATTTTCCCTTTACTTGCCCTCATTCTCTCTAATCTTACATGTTGATATGACTGATTCAAGATTCATGTGACCTATCAGTACCCTTCCTGTTAAGTGAGCACAAATCACATAATTTTGGTGAACTTGTCCACTTGGGTTTATGGGGGACCTTACAAGGTTAGTAGTATATAGTGATATAAATACTTTCTTACTAGTGTTGATGACTTCTCAAGAACAGTCTGGGATTTTCTAAACAAATCTAAAACAGATGTGTATGAAAACATTGTTAACTTTGTTAATCTTATTTACAATCAGTTTAATAAAAAGATTAATGATTTGAGGAGTGATAATGGGCCGAAGTTTGTTAACAAAAATATACAACTTTTTTATGATAAAAGTGGTATTAAATATCAAACCTCTTGTGCATACACTTCACAACAAAATGAAATAGCTGAAAGGAAACATAGACATCTCATGAATGTCGCTGGATCTCTTATGTTTCAGGGAGGATTACCTATATATATGTGGCTTGAATGCATTTTAACTGCTACTTATCTCATTCACAATGCATCTTCTTCTGTCTTAGTTGGAAATTCTCCTTTTTTACTATGTGTATGACAATGAGCCATCACTCTCTCACATCAAAGTATGTTGGTTGTCTTTGTTTTGCAACAATTTTAAACAATTTTGATAAATTCAGTAGTATGTCTGAAAAATGTGTTTCAATAGAATACTCACATTATAAAAAAGGTTATAAACTCTCTAGTCTTGATAACAAAATAAATTATTTTTTCAAGAGATGTAAAGTTTTATGAAACCGTGTTTCCCTTCAAACTTAAAAAACTTGAAAACAATTTGATTTTGGAACTTCAAAAGATTTATAGCATGAAAATTAAAATATTTCTTGGCTATTGAAATTTTGAAAGAAAGTAATGATGTTTTTATTTCTTAAAGAAAATATTGATTAGAACTCTTACAAGAGTTTGGGATGCTTGCATGTAAGCCCATTTTTACCCACATGAAAACAAATCATGTTATAACCCACTTGCCAACTGAAAAGGACCCTTTCTAACCAATATAATTGGTTTTCAGAAACTAGTTATGAAACTGATTTACCTTACCCACTCAAGACCCGATATCTCGTATATTGTTTAATGTCTAAACCAGCGTATGCACGCTCCCTTGAAATCTAATATGCAAGATGGTTTGAAATTTCTAAGATACTTAAAGGAGTCCCCACATAAAGGTCTAGGATAATCTTTTGACCTTCATAGTGATCCATTATCTGGTAAGGTTGTTGGCTTTACTCACACTGATTGGACAAAATGCCTAGTCACCTGGAAATCTGTTTCTGGTTATTGCATATTTTTTAATAACTGTCTAATTTCATGGAAAAGTAAAAAAAAGCCATTCTCTTAAAATCATTAACTGAATCTGAATATAAAGCCATGGGCTCCTCTACTTCTGAAATAATGTCGATCATAAAGGTTTTAAATGATCTTTAGATCAAAGTTACTCTCCTAGTTCCTCTTTATTGTGATAACATATCTGCAATCCAAATTGCAAATAATTTCGTTTTTCACAAGAGAACAAAACACTTTGAAAATGATGTTCATTTCATAAGAGAGAAAATTGCTAAAGGTACTGCGAGGATTCACGAAATTGATTCCTCAAACCAACTAGCAGATATTTTCACCAAACACTTTACTGTTGCTCAACATAAATTTCTAAGCAATAAGTTGGGCTTATGTGACTTTTTTAACAAATCAGATAAAGGGAGGACGTTGAAACATAATCTGATATGTTAAAATAATTCAAGCATCATTTCCTTATTTATTCTTGCTTGTCTTGTCTTAGAGTTCTCTTTGGCATAAAGGCAAATCTTAGGCTACGATAGAAATAAAGAAGGTTGTGACTGATTTAAGAGGTTCTAATCTTTGAAGGCTGAAGTGGACATTTTAATCTTATATATTACTACACAATGGTTAGGTGATACGACCTTGTTATGGGTTGTATCAGATAGTAGCACCACTTCAAGCGTGTGTGAGCTCTTTAATAAGATAGAGAGAAGAACGATAGATATTTTGATCTTTAACTTGATTGATTGATTATATTCATGAATGGTTTAATATATTTATACTCAATAATCAAAGTCAAATACAAGACCAGTGAAAGTCAAATACAAGACTTTTCCTATGATAATGACACTTTCCTAAGACAACGATACTTTCCTATTAAGACTCAAACATAATAAATAAAGCTAGTTATTATATGACATCCTTATGCCATACGGGCTTGGATGTGGTTCTCTTGGGTCCCGAATCTGCAATGGGCTCGGGCCCAGGCGTAACACTCCCCACTCCTTCGAAACCACCTTGCCCTCAAGGTGTTGTCTAAAAAAATTCTTTATTCTGGGATCTCATATTCTTCTACGAGCAAAAGAACCGGGACCAGGACTGAGGAAGGCCAATACTGAGACTCCAAAAAGAGCGCAGTCCCGTCTTCCGCTGCCGCGATAAACACCCTTTTTCCTCTTCCACCTTCCGCTTCCTTGGACGTAACACTTCACCCTTTTCCTTCTTCCGACGTCCGCTGCCGTGGGCGTAACATTAAGGTTGAAACACAACATTACAACCTCCTTCTTCCCAAAACATCAAAATAATGTGCTATTGCAGAATTCTTATTAACCGTTTGATTATTGTTCCTTGTATGATTGTTACATAAAACAATCATAAATATTTATGTATTGATCTAAATCATTTCAATATTGATAAGCCTAATTGTGCCGACTAATTCTCTTTTGATTAATGGTGGTTACTGCTTCTTTTTGTATATATGTTTTAACAATAACTATATTCTCTTTCTACAATGACATTTCAACTTATTAGGAAATTATACAATAATAATATATACAAACCCATTGTCATGTACTCCTAGAAATAATATCTAATGATGATGATATATATATACACGTCAGCAAGATAACTTCATTATCTCGTTATTAAACTATTTCTCGTAGATCATATTGTCGAATTTCCAAACTAAATACTATAGTGACATGAAAATCTTCTTGTTGAAAATACATATTCTGTGCGATGGCAGTTTCGCCGTTAGAGACATGCATATACAATGGCAAGGGTTGATAGTTGATATTTCGACCCTATATATATTTCTCTTGTTCACGGTTAACGTGATTTAATTACTTTCTCCACATTGGCTAAGGAACATACCAGTGGAAGAGCTCACGTTGCGGATTACCATCTCCCATAAGAAAAAAATATGCAGTCAAGTAACTTGGCATATAGTCCTTCAACTATTATAGGAACTAATAAAGAAACATATGCTATATTACATTATATGTTTATAATATCTATAATATAACTAGTAACTTTGCCATATATGGCTATCAACTCCTTCAAAGGGGCATAAGTTATACGGATGATCACTTAGCTTGTTTATTTCTTAATTAGTGCTAATAAATGCAAACATGTGGGATTTCTTTGACTTCTAATTTCTGCCCCCTCTATTGCAAGTTGCATAAAAAACTAAATTTATGTACCTTTAATTGGACTCTAATCTATTACATAAATCCAAATCTGGTAAAGTATTGTTTGTACGTGGGAGAACATCTTGCAATTGATTTTACTCTTTTTAGCATATATACCAAATTGTGAGTTTCTGAATGATGTCCACAAATAGCAAGTTTGTTCATTCTAGTTAATTTCTTAAAGACATAAAGGGAAATCAAACCAATGATTTTAGTTTCAAGAATTTGCCAGTTAACCTGCGAGCACACAACTTTCAACCATATATACATTGATAAGTATCTTTCCATCGGAGTATTTTTTTTCGAACGACAATTATATTAAACTAGCAAGAAGCTAGAAGGAGAATTACAATACTTGAATGCGATTTTTGAACAAAGACGACCATATTATACTTTCAGAGAAGTGTGGGTAGAAGTTATACTTTGAGTTATTGCGACACTTGCACTTTTTTAGTTTTTTATATGTGTACACTTGGTTTAGTGACCTTTTTTCAAAGTGTAACATATATATTTATCATTTTTGATGATCTAGATGTGATTTGTATACTAGCTGAACTTGTTATTAATAACATCCATTTTAGAAAACTTCTATATATACAATTCAACATTTGAAGAAACTTCTAGCTAGTATAAAATTATCCATCTTTTAAAAATGTCATAAAATTAAGTCTTACAGGTATTTCAGTATTTTATACTGTATAGGTTTACGCATTCACATTTACTACAGTATTATAAATTAATCAATCCTAACTATAATACAAAGTGATAATATAAACAATAGAATATTAAACTGCTGTATTATTTACAACTAGGCCAACTAAAAACAAAAAAGGTTTGCGTTCAGACTAATTATTTCCTTTGAGTCATATTGGTGGGAAACGAGACCCTTTCACACTTGTATTTTCCCAACAAATATGAAACTGGACAGATTCAAATTAATTTTAGAAATCTATTTATCTAGTTAAATGGTTAATTTTCTACAAGTAGATGACGAAAGTTTGTGTGGTCACCCAAAATTCATCAACACCATAGATCTTATTCAATTTGACCAGAATTTTTTTGAAAGAAAAAACTAGCTGTCTTTACGTAAATATTTTAGTACTAACGTGTGTTATTTGTCTTATCTATGGTTTTAAAATAGTTACGTTGACCTTTTAATTAATATTGCTTTAGGAGGATTTGTTTAAATGTTAAAATAAAACTATGGTTATACTGTAACTTATATAAGTATTATTGATAAGACTGAAAAATTGTAGCCTTTATAAGTGGTATTTGGGTTAATAAAATAGATTAGTTGGATTAAATTATATTTGTAATTAAATAAACTCAAACTTTCTTTTTATACTTACGTTAAATCTTGTCTTCAGCGCATCCGTTAGACAAACCCTATTGTGACGTATGTGTATAATCTAAGATGTGTGTTAGTTGTCTTATAAAAACACATTTTTGTAATTAACCATCACATGCACACTCAAGGGAAACGATCTTAATTAACTAGTAACGACTATTTTATTTGCAATTGACACAGCACCAATCGGCTCTTTTAGGGACGACTTTTAGGCGTCCTTGGCGAGGATAAATCCTCGCTATAAGGCTTTGGCGATGACATTTCCTCGCCAAATGCTTCTAGCTACAATGCCTGTCGCTAATGAATTCTTGAACGTTTATGAATTGTCATAAAGACACGAAGAATAAAAACAAAATGGCATAACTTCTTACGGTATTGTTTTATGGACAGTTCTGTCCCTCAAGAGTCAAGACTAAATCATAGTAGTATATGCATCAAAAGGTTATTATGGTCATTCACGTCATAAATTAAAAACCATACGAAAGGCATGCATGCGTCATAGCATCAAACTGGCTTGACGTCAGTTATTTTATATGCTTTTAAAAAGCAATTTACATAATTATTCAGCCCTATAAATTAATTTTAGGCATGTTATGGAGTGGCACTTCTTGCAATTAGATCTAAAGCCAACAAACATTATTGTAATGGAGTCATCCTCTTGGCCAGGGAGTTTGCCATGCAATCGTATCAAAGCCATTCAAGAGCTTACACGCGGGAAACAATTAACCAATAAGCTCCGAGAAATGCTTGGACAGCAAAAAAAGATCGAGTCGGATCTTAAGTTAGTTGACGCTGTGGTGGTTGAGATCTTGGGGATGTTTGATAACACCCTTTCGATCTTGAACTCTTATACATTAAACGAGAAATTAACTCATATTCAAAGTAGTGCTGATGATCAACAGTCTCATGATTCGGGTGCAAGTGATAAGAGTGTAAGATCAGTGAAGACTAAAAGAGGATGCTACAAAAGAGGGTATGAATTATTTTCCAATGATCTATGTTTTATTTACATATAAATTGGTACTTTGAAATGTTAACCATGTGTGATGGTCAGTTGCTAATATTTATAAGCTTGTTTGTGATATGCAGAAGAACCTCATCAACGTCTACAAAAGTAACTTCTACTTTGATTGACGACGGATATGCTTGGAGAAAGTACGGTCAGAAACCGATTCTTAATTCAAAGTACCAAAGGTAAACTTTTCGATTTAGCTTGAACATTTTAGTAAAGAGTAAGTCATATTGTATGGATATGTTCTAGCTTAAACGATACCCTTTTAATACATCTAATAAACACCGATAGATTCAACCTATATTGATTTTAGTATATTAAGGACAGCACACTTGATTTTTTTTATTGTAGCAATATACGGCTTAATGATAATCGTGGTTGACCCATAATATTTTCTTAATATTTCAATCTGTAAGTGGGGGAGTTAATCAAGAGTGTTAGCCTTGCCTTCTGAAGTTAGTAGATTAAAAACAAGATATATAATAACTTTGATTATATGAGATATAGGTGCTAATTTTGTTAACATAATATGCTAATTTTAGTTTCTTGGTGGTTATATTGAACTATAGGAACTATTTTAGGTGCACTCACAAGAATGAGCAAGGGTGTCAAGCAACCAAACAAGTGCAAAAGACAGATGATGAGCCACCAAAGTATGTGATAACCTACAATGGACACCATACTTGCAAGAAGTCACAAACAGCTTCTCAAATGATTTCGGACACTCCAAAGCGTGCGGATAATTCCTTCCTTTTAAATTTTGAAACAAGTACGCCTACTGAGAACAAACAAGCTAGCCCTTGTTTGATCTCCATGAAACAAACACCAAAGGAGAATCTTCCTTCTTTATGTTTGGAAAACGAACAAGCTTCTTCGAGTAATAATTACACACCATGGGATCCGATCGCACAACTCTCACAAGTTTCATTTGAACCCATGTCTATGATCTCATTTGGGTTCGATCATGAGGATGTGATTTCTTCAGAGGTATTTTCGTCTACATGCAGCACTAATTGCTATAAGATAGACTATATGAATGGATCCGATGATTTTGGCGAGTTACTCTATGAATTCTGTTAGTAGCAATTTTTAGTTTTGGTTTTGAATATATATATATATCTTTTCAACATCTAGATTGTAACATCTGAAATTATGATATGTAAATTATTTCATATCTTTTATCAATAAAAACAAAGTTAGATTATCTTTGGTTAATTGTTTGATAATGTATCATACTTGTCATTTTTTGTTATTGTATGTACATAACATTTTTTTTCTTATTGTGTATACTGAATTTTTAAATTTCGATCATTTTGTGTATTTTATGATTATTCTGTCATGTAACATGACCATTTTACCCTTCAAAATTTAAAAAAAGTAAGGGTAAAATAGTCACAAAATACACACAATGATCGAAATTTGAAAGTTCAATAAACATAATAAAAATTCAGTAAACACAATAACAAAAAATGACAAGTATGATACATTTTCAAGCAATTAACTCATTATCTTTTGACAAGTTAATTCTTTGTCCTTGTTAAAACAAATTTAACCTTCAAATATGTCTAAAGATAGCCCAAACAAAAATGTCAAATTTAAGCTGTTATATGACTTTTTTTGTTTTGGTAAAGGGTTCCTTTGGTGAATGTATTACTCCAAACACGTTTAAGGACAACAGATGTGGATGAATCTCACATCTCAGCCTGTTACATAGACAAAAGCTTACATAACAAAGCAAAATCACTCCAAAGGGGAATACGACTATAACTAGATTACAACTGACTCAACAAATATCAAATAAATCTATTTCTTCTTTCGACACATACCTTGATATCCAAATAATCATAAATAGCCCGAAGGTTTTCAGACATATCATAACCATCATACAGATCATCATCATAAGGGTCGTAATCACCATCCACTTTTGTTTCCCTCCATTGTTCCAACAAGCTCTTTGTACCATAGCCACTTGTACTACCACTATTTAAGCTTGTTTATGCCATAAAACCAACAGTTTCATTGAACACCTCTTCCACTTCACTATGATTATCTGAAATAACCAAAGAATCAACCTTTTTAAAGGCTTCCCATCATCATCTACAAGCACAAGTTTCCCATCGAGCATTTTCCTTTGTAGGTTATTAATCCTTTCTATTGAAGGGGTAGTAGTAGGACTATCAAATGCATCGATTAACTTTGAATCCCCCCATTCATACTCAAATCATCATCATTCTTAACGAAATTAAATCCATTAAATAGGTTCGAATTACTTACCTCTTGTCTATCCAAATCAACTTGCTCCTTTTTACCACTTGTGTTAGCACCATTCTTTTTAGAGACAGGTTGATAAACTTGTTTAATCAACACCTTAACTTTAGACCAATCTGAACTCCTTTAGCAGTTTATCTAGAATTCTTCAAATTCTTCAAGACATCCAAGAAATTTGTTTAGAACAATCATCAAGGACTTGACCAAAAACCTTGCAAGGTGAACACCTAGGAAGTTTCCACTTATACTCAACACATACAATGCACCTAGAAAACCCCTCACCAGTATGTTTTGGAACATCCACCACGATAGTACCTTTCAATGCCACGTCAGCTCGCAACTCAATCTTTTCTCTCGTAGAATTGACTTACCCCATGATTTTATGCACATAGCAGATGTATAAAAGTCAAGCATCAAAGGGGTACCAAGTTTAGTTGCAATTGCACCCAAACCATCCTTGCTAAAACACCATAATAGGAACATTGTGAAGCTTTACCCAAACCAGAACATTACCCATTTCCTCTTTTAGTAAATTCACATCCGGGGTCTACTTTTTAAGAATGAGTGGAGTATTACGAATGAACTAAGGGCCATTATCAAGCATTGCATCCATTCCATCCTTAAAGCTAAACTCGAAGAAGAATAACCTGTTAATCGAGTTTATCATTGATTTTAGAAAAATGTCCACTAATAGCTAGAATAGACTCCTTAGAGACAACCACGTCAGCCCCATTACCCTTCGGGGGTCACCAAGGTACGAAAGTTGGCAATTTTCCTACTCGATTCATGAGTAACCATCTTAGCAAAAAATAAATGCCCCATATTAATTTCTGTCAAAATAGGGCCTTTAATACCTTCATCACCTACAACAGGAGCGGTTTGTTCATCGTTTGGAGTACAAGTCACATCCAAATTAACCCTCTCGTAACCATTACTCGAATCATCAATATTCATAGTTGCTTGTCTAGCTTCATTCACATAGACAACCGTATTCATACCTATAAAGGCAGCCTCATTTACTAACCCCCGTAACACGGTTGTTAAGAGTAGTTGTACATTGTTTTTCTTTTTCCTTAATGCCTCTCCCTCTCCCACCCAAACTCAAAACCCCTTCTCCATATTTAAGCAACACTAATCATGCATGATGGGCTGTTGTGTAGGGTTAATTTATTAATTACCAAGTTTTACATTTATATTTAGTCGACTTATCCTAAAACAACACTTTAACGGGCAGTGTACCCGATTGGTTGGAGTTTCGTGGTAAGTAGGGTGTCGAACACTAAGAGCGAGGTTGTTAACCTTATAATCTATCAATATCTTAATTACTCTAGTTATGTTAATTCTAATTACTTGTTAAACCTATGCTAGATACGCTTCTAACATATATGGGGGGTTTTCAGCCTGAGAGATTGGCACATGTTTAGTGGTAACAAATATCAATTCAATACACAATAAACGCAAAAGAATAAAATCAGAAGATAGAAAAGCGGTACAAGTCAAATGATAGAAAACTGTATTAGCCATATTAAATCCAGTTCAGTGTTGGTTTTTTTGTTTTAGTGCAATGATTTACTTATCTCGAAGCGGCATATCATTCTTAGGACTTAGGCGGGACATCATCCTAAGACCTAGACATGATTAATCCTGTCACAATTAATGCATCCGCATAAAGCATCATTTAGTTTAATTATAATCAATCTTAGGGAATCAAAGCAGTGGTGATCCTGTTAAAACCCTAGCCCATCGGGACTTTACACACTTATTGCTTGACGGTGTTTTATATACTGGTAGTCCACTATTCGAGTCTTTACCAATTAATTAAGAACATGATTGCTGAAACATTACGGGTCACCTACCGGTCCAACTAAGCTCATAATTCAAAAGTAAACATAGAACGTTATTTGTGATCCTATTAGTCCAGTAATATAAAACACGATATAGAGAGCTATCCCAGTATCTAGATTACTTTTTTTGGTATCACTAGACCTAGTTGAATGATAGGTCGCATATTCAAGCACATAGACAAGTATTATATTTTTAAAACAAACCAAACATTGAAATTTCATTAAGATGGCTAATACCCGAGGGTATTAGCCTACAATCATTGTAATTATACAAGCGTAATCAAACAATTAAAATCGAACGATTAAGAGAGTAAAAATTATACGATGTCTTCTATGGATTCGTGATCGATGCTTGACCTTGGTGGCTCTTCTTTTCTTTCAGAAAGTCATCTTTTGTGAGTATGGTATAAGGAATATGCTATTGCACACTAAAAACTCATTTTGAGTCTTCTATTTATGACCCCTGAAAAATGCTGGATACGCCGTATTGGGCTAGGCCAATACGGCGTATTGGGGTATATCCTTTGGAGTACGCGCAAAGTTTAAGATTAGAATAATATACATTCCTAAAATATAATATTTTCGTATCTCTAAAGAGTTATCCTCATAGATACGGCGTATGGCAGAAGGTGTATACGCTGTATTGGGAATTATGAATACGCGTTTTCTTGTGAAGACTTGGCGCTGATACGCCGTATCTCTTTTCCTGGATATGGCGTATTGGTCAGAATGTGGTAATCTTCAAATGTCTTTTTTTTAGCTCCAAAATATGCGCCTTTTAGCATGTCTTCACAAATCACTCCTTAATTACTGCAAATAATACTTTTAAACAATTAAGTACACATTCTTGCAATAATTATACAAAAATGGTTAACTTATTCGGGATAAATAATGGTATAAATGTAACATTATTTGATGTCATCAAATATCCCCCACTTGAATCCTACTTGTCCTCAAGTAGACTCTAGATTATATCGAAAATGTATCCTAAGCGAAGTCAAGGATTTTTCCGTTTAAGCACTTTTTTGTTCTAATCACCTGTACAAGACCAAGCACCTCACGAAATATGGAAATAAAATCACTCAGATCACTCAACTATTCTAGGGTGTAACATTTAAGTGGAATGCTTAATTGCTCAGTCATGATTAGCTTCATATCATAAGCTTGGCAAGGATACACATCTCCACCACTAGAGCTAAGGAGAAACAAGTCAAAAAGGTAAATTGGGTTTTATTAAAGGCTAAGGGTTAATCATTCTAACAGTCTTTCACCGATAGTACCACCCCAACAAGGCAGCTGAAGCACACATACACGGCAGTAACGACGGAATAGACATGTGTGTTCGAACACATCTTCATTCAAGCTTAACCAAATGTTAGGATGAAGAATGATATAGGGTAGGGACCTTCTAGTTTTCTCCTAAAGTCGTAATCTAACAAGGAGGCTAAATCATACATACATGGCCATAACAACGGAATATGCATGACTTACTCCAACCTTGTTCGAGTAAAACCAAAGGTTAATTGCTAGGAGTGGGAAGTAAATTATTGTTAAATAAAATTCACAAAATAAATAGATTAAGCTTGAACAAATAATGTAGTTGCTAGTAACTTTTCCCCTGACCGTAAATGATAAAGACTCGAAATATATACAAACGACTTGATCATAGAGATGACAAAGACAACCTAAGTTGGCGTTCCCATAACGTTCAACATCCCTTACATCCCAAACTTACATACTTTTATAAAAGTGGTGGTATCGGCCACTTAATACAAAACTATACATCGTTGACTTTTAATCCTCGAATAATCGATCCTTCAAATAATTTATTTGGTTTAAGTTTAACGAACCGACTATAAAACTTCCTTCCCTTTTTTGATGCATTTTCTATTTTCCATTTTTTAAACAACATACTCCTCGATACACTTTTTGATTTTCTTTCTTTAAAGTTCGATTGAAAAACCTTATATAATCCTAGAACAAGAGCCACCAGGCTCTGATACCACATGTTAGAACTAAAACACGTGATAGTTCTTAGGATCGTTTATAGCTTAGATTGTTTAGATCTTTTTATCTAAGATAATAATAACAATGAACATAAAGAATATGCATAGCGGAAATAGCATAAGAACATTGATATCATAACAAGGTTTTCATCATTATCTTCACTATAACAATTACTCCAAGCCCCAATTCTACTTTGATCAATAGTAGAACGGTTACATCAATGAACTGTAACATGATCAAGTTACCTTGACCTTGAGGCTAAACATTAGGCGTCTATAATAAGACTCACGCCTACACACACACCTTTAGTCAACTACATTTTCTATGCACACCTAAACTACATGCATGGAATCTCCTTTTATAACATAAGGAGTCCAAGACTTACAAAGGAAGATAAACATTACACAACTAAATCTTTTAAACATTAAGCTTTATCTTCTGTTATCTTTTATCTTCTTAAGGAGATTTTCTAGATTCTTAATATTCTCCTACATCTTGTAGAATTCTTTGATGATGATTTTGATCATTTTTTTTCATTCTTTTATTCTTTTATCTCATCAAATCTATAATTCCCAACACTTTTACCGTCTTCACAATCATAATTTTTCGGGATAATTTTTCCGGATAATTTTTCCTTCAACATTTCTTTTTCAGACATAATACATAATCCCGAAAGTAGCAAAATACACGAGCTACAAATTTTCCTATTGCATTGTACAAATTCTCGACCATAACAGAGATAGAAAATTTCACCTTGACACAGGAAATACAAGACTTACACAAAAGAAACTAGCAACTTGACTAAAGTAGGCTTATTCTATAGGGTAGGCTTAAGGTGTAAAGGTGTAACAAAAATAGACATATGGTGTGAAAAAGATAGGAATGGCTCAACAGGTTTTTCTAGGGGATCTTACTCTTAAAGTGAGAGTAAGCAAAGGGTTATACGGGATCTTACCTAACCAGAGTAGTTAGTTAATTTTACAACATTTAGGCTTTTTAGTGTATTCCTAGAAATTTACCAGTTAAAAATGTTTCTCCATCTAAATCCATAGTACTCATCATTGTGGTCTCGAGTGATATACCAGGCCAAGTTCTAAAGTCCACTACATCACCGACACACTCATAATTTTTGTGAAATTTTTAGTAAACATTTGGAAACGGAATAGGCTTAATTTTCACAAATTGGCACTAAGGGTTATAGAGCGCGAGGTCATGTAACTAGTAATTTTTACAAAAGTTATGCTATTTTTTTAATTTTGGCATAATTTAAGCATATTAGCATGTTATTTGTAAAAGAAAAGACAAGTAGGTGTTCTAATTTTCCATCCCCCACTTAGATTATACAGCGTCCTCGTTGTATAGATAAAACAATAAAGAAAATGGGAAATAGAATTAGAACGAGGAACTCCCCTGTTATGTTGCTCGGGATGATTCTCCAATTTGAGTTCTTTGAGCAAAAAATGTGTTGACGAGGCTACTGAATGCTTCATATGAGTTCAACACATGCCTTTTTCAGAGTATACCATATCGTTGATTTTCTTTAAAGCAAGGTCCTGCATAAAAAATTAGAAGACAAAAGTGCAATTCCTAAATCGGTTATATAAAATTTACAATGCAGAAAAAAATTAAACACACAACTGTATAGGGATTAATACGCCGTATCCCAAACCCTAGGATATGCCGTATTGTACCTGTGAAAACAATTAAAATATTTAAAGTATTGAAATTAAATTACATACTGATAACGTCCAGACACATCCATACGCCGTATCCAGAGGGGTTCGATACGCCATATGGAGTGTGTGGGAAGCCAGACTCGTGCAAGAACAATTAAAAATAGTTCAAAACAATTTAAAAATGACTGGGTTATCTCCCGGGAAGCACTTTTGTTAGCCTCAAAATATTGAGGCGAACAATGAAGTTCATTCATTATGAATATTAGGTCTCGGTCTTTATTCATGTATGTTGTAATAGGCTAGAAGGGTAAACGGGCTCGTGAACGTAATCTAATCTTATACTAGTTCTGGACTAAGGTCCATTTTAATCCCGAGCCCGGCCCAAGTCAAACACCATTCGGCCTAACAAAGCCCATGAGGTGTAAGTATAAATACCCCTCTCTAATTATGGAGAGGGTGTTGGTTCTCATTGTATTTTCTACACTTTGATAATTCAACCATCTTGTTTTCTCTCTCTAAAAAAATTCTCTCCAACCTCTCTCTATAATTTCTTCATATCTTCCTAAGTTATTTTTTCTTGGTTCAAATGGTGAAGTGAAGGTGATTCCGGGTTCTGACATTTGGTATCAAGAGCCTTGGGTGGGTTTAGTGATAAGTTGTGGTTTTTGGTTGTTGTAGCACCTCGGAAAAATAAATAACTTTTGTTCCTTTATGCAAAGTATGTATCGCAAGTCATTTCAAATGTACCGTTACCTTTCTAATAAAAGTTAACTTTCAAACGGCATACAACATTTTGCGCTATTCATGAGATATAATAACGCCCATAAATCGTCATTTTTTTTCGGATCAAAAAGGGGTACTTTAGAGATCGCGTAACAATAAAGATCATATTTTATTTTTACGCCGCAAAGTCGCACGACTATACTATTTTGTGAACCCGTTCATACTTCAATAAATAATATATAAATGGGCCGATATATAGACTTTACTAAATAAATAATGTGACTTGACGTTACATCTCCTCAAAACTCAAATGTGCGAAATGTTATCTAAATCAACCAGTAGATATGAATTCAAAATAAACAAACTAACACAATCATTTCATTCTTGCATACAATGGCCTACACCTTTTTGAGATTGTTCACCTGCTATGTCTTGTTTCACATTTCAATTCAATAACACTATCTATTCCCTAATAGTATTAGAAAAGAACAATCATCACAAATAATATCATGCACAAATAGTATAGGTAAATAATGTCATTCACATGCATACTAGTGACCACCTTGTAGTATAAATAGCCACCATGCACGAACAAATTCATCACAACTAAAACTTAAAAACAAAGATTACACAAATCAGTAGGAGTTAAGTATTCAAGGGCTAGGAAACGTCGAGCTTGAAGAGTAGTAACCAAGGATTGGTTCGCACTCCTCGTCACCTTTTCACCTCTCATCGTCTAGCAAACAATTGGACTTTTGTAAGTCACCCTTGTAGCTTAATACTTATCATACCATGTTATTCATCTTTGTGGCCGCACTCGCAACCAAAAACCCAAAACGCGTCCGGTTTGGCAAGTTAGCCAAAAGCCTTGGCCTCGCATAACTAGTGCACGGCATATAGCCATGCGTAGTTAAAATGTACGCATGCATGCAAAGACTTAGGCACACCTCGCATAAGATAACAACGTACAATAAAGCTTTCAACAATGCATCATACGTGTAAACGCATAGCGAACCAACAGACCGTGTGAAAACCCTAAACATGACGCGACCAAATACATTGGCTCATTAGAGACCAAAACATTTTAGAACTTCACGTGAAATACGGTAGAGTTCTTGTGTTGTGACCTCGACTCATACCATGTGCGTCACCAAGTCAACCCAAGACGAACCACAGCGAGACTTTTGCTCGCTGTTGGTGCGTCACCGGCTCAGTAAAAACGAGAACATCGTGCCCGTTGGTTCGTGCTTAGGCCTCGTAGGAACATAACACAACGGGGCTGCCATGTTTATATTCAAACGCGACACAGTGGGCTGCTACCACTGATTGAAACCATGGGTTTCGCAGCTGGTTGCTACCACTGTTACAGCCAAATGGTTTGCGAATAACTCGACCACATTCTTAGTTTCGACCCTCACCTAGCTCATGACTAATCATACAAGATGGAAACATGCAAAATAAATAGAAAAACTAATATATCTATACATGTGGGTTTGCTGCGGGAGTAATGAAAACAAAAACAGTGAGTTTACAAACTCACTGTTGTTGCAGAAAAAGGGAAAGAAATAGGGCAGGACATGTATTGTTTTATATGCACACGTGATGGATTTTTGGATACAAATGAATGCATGTTTTTTTTTGAAAAGTTAGACAAGTTGACATAAAGAAACATCTATACTATTTTCATTGTAAAGACTTGACGTAGAAATATGTTGCATGCATAATTATCGAACTCTCGGTTCGAGCTCCAAATGGGTTGACAACTTGATAGCGAGTATATTTATTTTAACGCATATAGTTATTTTAACAAGTATATTTATTTTAACGAGCATAAGCTAGAAACGATATTTGTCGATGGTTTATAATTGTTAACAATGGAACCAAACTTTTAAACAAGGAAATGAGTTTATCCCGGCTCATAAATTTTAGTTAACACTAAAAATATTTTCAAAACTTAATTGAGTTTAAAATATGATTTAGAAGCCACATGATTTGAATTATAAACGTTGAAACGTAAGAATGTTAAATACAAGTAAATAAATTTTGTTTTACAAAGATTATTTAGACGATTTCACGTGAACTACGACATATAAAATGGATAATTATACGAGACTTAAGTGATGACTAGAGTATATAAATGAACGAGATAAACACATGTATGTAATTCAATAGTCGTTAAAATGATAGTTATATTATTAAAACCTAAATTGTATTAACAAATATGACCATGTGATCTTAAACCCATACTTACATTAAATTAGGTATAAACACTTATAGGTGCGTAGTCGTGTATCATCCCTAGAGCCAACGGTTTAATCAACCCTTTGAAAACGTAAAACGTTACCATATAACACGCTAGCCTTTAAGCCATTGCATAATTCATTGCATACATTAATCTTAGAATGTAGACTCAGTAATTGTTATAATTACTTAGGTGTTTGACTGAGTCGCTATTTGACGTGCCTTAATCCATTACCAATCTCAGACGATTAACCGACAAGGTGAGTTTTCATAGCCCCTACTCTACTGTTTTAAATCATCTTTTGGGGTGAGAACATTGCTTATTTCAAACGTGTAAATACAAGTACAATTACTCATTACTGATTGGTCTAAGTCCCGATTTAACCCAAGTTGCTAATTGCCTGATTTATCATGAACCATCAATCTTTGTAAGCGCGAATGTTATGGATAGATCTATCGGGATTGACAATCCATGTTTGTCTTGGACTTACATTAGTCAAGTAAACATAGTTTCATTTGAGTCAGACTACGGGTGTCCCGGGTTAGACACCTGCAAGGGCATTCATTTATTGTTGGTATATGTTAACGCTTCGGTGTCATGAGCTTAGACAATAGTAATGCAATTTATATGACTTTGTATCTATTATATTGTCATATGCGGGTGAAATCTTGTGATTCATAAACCCTACATTTTCTGCTTTAACAAACCTATGAACTCACCAACTTTATGTTGATATTTTTAGCAATGTTTTCTCAGGTATTAAGAATAAAGATGCTATATGAAGTCTCATGCATTGCAGTCATTTTCCAGTTATCTGAAGATCACTTGCACTATTTAAAAACGATGTTGTAGTGTCTATTTTATGCTTTCGCTGAATGTTAAACAATTTATTATTTCCTAATTCAAGTGATCTGTTTTCTTAAAACGTCTCATTTAGAGGTCGTTCTGTGTTGCTTAAAAGCATGATAATCATGAAGTTACACTCCCTCGGTTGCCATTATACTCTGATATTTTGGAGGTGTGACAGTTGTGAGCTTATTTTGTTTTATTACATAGCTTATTGTTTTCGGATTATCTGGTTTAACTTAACTGTTCGTCAAAAAATTTTCATTTTTTATATAAAC
Source organism: Tanacetum coccineum (assembly GCA_026074375.1). Classification (NCBI taxonomy): domain Eukaryota; kingdom Viridiplantae; phylum Streptophyta; class Magnoliopsida; order Asterales; family Asteraceae; genus Tanacetum; species Tanacetum coccineum. Next base: position 15,675 of record BQNB010059571.1, on the reverse strand, counting down.
CCAAAAACTAGCTTACTTTTATTATTTTTCAACAAAGCTTTAAAATATTAATCCAAGTCGCATGTTTTGAGTTTGAGTAAAAAGTTTTGGACTTATCTTATGGGCTTAATAAACTGGTAACATGTCTTATAGTTTTTTTAACCTTATCTATACACGTTTTTTTTGTTATTTCTTTTAGCTCCATATTTCTCTTCAAATCATTTATGGTTTAGTTTTTCAGCTTTTTCGTAGCCTATATGTGCTTTAAACATATTATTAACAACTTATTTTTTGTATAAGAGTGCTTAACATGAGCTTATAAGCTTAAGTCTCTCATTTGTAGTCCTAATTGTAGCTTATTCCATTGGCTTAACAAGCTTATTTACAAGCTAATTTTCTTGGTTGGCTTATTTACTAGTTCTTGTTGGCTTATCTTGTGGTCCAAGGTTTGAACAAAAAGACAACGTGTTTTGTTGGTTTCTGTTGAATACAAAATAAAAGTACATCGTACATTGTTGTCTTATTATGGGCGATTTATACACCAAAGAGGGCGAATAATACATGTTCCTATCCTAGGCGAAGTATACATTCATCTTGGGCGAACAATACAACATCACAGGCGAACTATACGTTTGGAGTAAGGCGAACTATACAAGTACTAGTTAGGCGAAGTATACATTGCAAAAAAGGCAAACTATACGTTCAACTAAGGCGATTTATACGTGGTGACTAAGATGAACTATACGTTCAAAAAAATTGAGGCGAGTTATACGTAGTGACTAGGATGATGTATACAACACGAAAAACAACTAAACGAGTTATACAAAACCATAAAAAGGAAAAACATGTTCGTTCGAGTTGTATCAGGTTTTTCGGGTTCGTGTAACGGCTTATCGCGGGTCTTTTAATCTATACCATCTCGATCGCGGTCCCTTGTAAATCATCGTGGTGTATTTAGTTTTTGTCGACGATAAAGAAACGAGCCCACAATAAGTAAAAATCATTCGTGATTCATTGAAGAAGACAAAGAAAAAAAAGGAGGGAACGTTTGTTTTATTAATTAATATTGGTAATTACAATTTCAGCCCCTGGACTTCAAGTCTACTTCATCCCTCGTCCTTGGTTGGTTTGTTAACCCTTATTGTTAACTATATTTTACATCGTTAGTCCTTAATTGTTACAAATCAGCCGTTAGCCCTTCAAAGTGAACCATTTTTGCACCATTCGTCCATACAACTTCATTTAACAACTGTGAAGCATTAAACTTGGATTTCAATTGCACCGTTAGTCCTTGTTTTCGTTTTAATCAACCGTTAATTATTTTAAGTTGCAAGTGTGTTCACCGTTCATCATTTTAGCTCACCAATCGTCAACAAAAGCTCAAGTTCTTCAACAACAACAAATTTTCTTTCATGGTTTCTTCTTGATTTTGTAAAATCCCGCAAAAAGATTCCATTTCTTTTCTCGGTATAAATCATAGATTTGTAAAATCCTGTGAACGTTAATTAATTTCAATCCACAACAACAATCACTTTACCTGCTTAAGATCCTACAAATCATTTTCACTTCACAATTCACGTTAGAATGGAAACGAAAGGTACTTTATCTTCGTGTTCGGATTTAGATGAACAAGAGATACAACAACTGCAAAAGCAAGCAAATATTTTGAAAGAGAACTCCCTGAACAAATTAAATGCACTCAAAACAAAAATTTAACATCTTTCAAGTTCCAACTGCTCAATGTACTACGAGTTTAGAGAGGCTTTTCACCGACTCTTTAATGCCGACGTAGGAACTTTTAAGGATGTGTTATCTCGAAACATGCAGAATTTAGAAAGGCAACTCAACAAAGAAACACTTCACGAGAAGGATTCCAATTCTGGTCTAAGTATGATCAAAGTGCAGTTTGACAATTTCATACATTTAAGTGTGTTAGAGTTTTCCAATTATAATTCACATGCTCAGGAAATAACACAAGACTTCAAAGCTTACACTAACATGGAAGCTCCAACCTTTAAGGAAACAATAATACAAAACATGGACTCCATTGAGGAATATATTGTTGAAAGAGCCAGTCATGAACGAGTGCTTCAAAATAGGTTGAAAAGGTTGAATGAAAGAAAGTTGCAGATTCAAGAGTGCAAGATTCAAGAGGTTAAAGCATCAAATGCTTGTTCTGGAGAAAAAGACTGCAGTAGGATTGTATCAGACAAAGGGAATGATCAAGGTTTATAAAATGATCAAGATTTAGAGAATCAAAACAACACATTTGGAGATGAAATGTCGGAACCATAAAATCACTTTCACTTCATATTCGAAACACAAGAAATTAAGATGAGAAAATATGGAAGAAGTTTAGAGAGAAGTTAGAGAGAGAAAGGTAGAGAGAAGAAAAAGATTGGAAGATTACTTACAAATTACAAAATGGGAATTAACAAGAACCAACCCCCTCTCCATACTTGGAGAGGGGTATTTATACTTAATACCAAGAGGCTTTCATGCCTTGGTATTTCTACGGGCCGGGCTCGGGATTACTTGGGCTTTCGCCCGATACACGTGACCGGTTAGATTACATTTAAGAGCCCGTTTACCCGTGTAGCCTATTACAACGTATAATTATTTTAGTGACCGAGACCTAATATAATTATGAACGAACTTCCATTGTTCGACTCAATATTTTGAGGCTAACAATCTCCCCCGAAGTGAGTTCATTGTGACACTCCTTCATGAGATCAATGAGATTGCTTTTGTCGTTAAGCTCTTGTGGTTGACAAACATCAAACTCTCCAAGTTAGATACAAAAATTTTTTCATAAGAACATTCTCCCCCCCTCAGACTGATTTTTCAAATCAATTTTCTCTTTATTGCTAACTGTTTCATTACAGGATATCTTAAAGATGGAGATGGAGATGGAATTTCCCAGTTCCTGAGATATCAAGTGAATAACCAAATGCTCAGACACGACCTACACTTGTTATGAAGTTATGAAAGACCTCATAAAGGTGTCAAAGCTTCTGTAAACTCTGATATCGTGTATTTCTTCACAAGTGCACAGATGGCGATCCATAACAAGAGGATGTAAAATATTTTTGGTGATTATCTCAAGAAAGCTCAAGATCACAATCAAAGACAAGTCAAAGATTAATCAAAAGATCACTACCCCCAATGTACAAGATATCAAATGTCTACGAGCTAAAGACTGAAGTGATTAAGTTTAGTATTTTCAAGGGTGACCTCCCTTACGGGGAGATTGTTAGATATTAGAAAAAGACTCGGGGTTTTCCCACCCGTTATTTTACTGTTTTCTATAGCTCGTAATTTAATAGTGAATAGTATGATTTTCGTATTAAGCCGGGTACTAATAACCCAGTTATATTTATAGAACTATATAAGCCTCTTCTAACTTTGGAAGAGGTTAAGCTAGTCATTTATTTCTTTTCTTATAAAACACATTTTCTCTCTCTAAAAAAACTCTCTTATGTGTTTCTCTCTCTAGAACAGCCAAAATCCAAGTAAAACAAAATCCAAAAAGAATAAAATTTAAAAAAAAAATCAAAAAAAAAAAAAAAAATTAATTCCAAACCGTTTATGATATATGATATACCACAACATCTCTTTAGATGATCAAAATGGGATTGATCACTTTGCGTAATTTCATTTTAGTCAGCTTAATGAGGATGAAGGATGGAATCGCATAGAAGAGTATGTCTAATACCAAGACAGCATGCGGGAAGAACCAATACCAATGAATGTCTCCTATATCTCTGAAATAATAAAACCTACTTTCGAGGGACGATTAAAGAAAGCTCAAAAGTAGCTCTCCTACCTTACAACGCCAATTGGGAGGAAGACCCTCGGGAACCCATACCTTATTTGTGGCATTTGTGAGGGTGCTTACGAAGCCAATAAATGTGACTCAAATAAGCCTCGAGAACAAGTATGTTTGTCTGGAGGAGACATCTATGACGACCCCTCCCTTTTGAGATTTTACCAGAATGATGATATCCTGCCATAGGGAAACATACGACAAAGAAAAAAGGGAGAAGAAGGTCCCAAGTGGGTTGTTAGAAGCAAGTTTTAGAATAAATACGCCAACTTTATCCTCGAAAAAGACCTCCACGCGAAAGGATTAAGAGAAATGCTCAACCAACAACGAAACGAAATGCATGACCAGTTCTCTCAAATCCTTCCAACATTCAAGAAAAGCCCAACACCAAAGCCGGACACTCCAACTTTCGCTATCACAGCCAGATCAAGGACCACAACTCACAACCCCACTTATCTAACTCCATCAAATGTCAATGATACTGGCATGACAAATGAAGATGAAGGGCCGGAGGGTGATGAGACTACCACCATTCCCAACAAAGAGACTTCCCAATCGCCTATCCTATACCATCCCTCTAAATCATCGAGTGTACATTTCCTTTCTTGGCTAAAGAAACACAAAAAGGACGATGAAGATGAATGACTCTTGTCCATTTTCAGACAGATTCATGTCAATCTACCATTCTTAAAGGCTATGATTTATATGCCAAAAGGAGACAAGGTCCTTAAAGATCTTCTCTCACACAAGGAGAAACTCAAAAAAGCAGCCTCTTAAGTCAAACTCAGTGAAGAGTGCTCGACTGTCATTCAAAGGAGCTTACCCTAAAAGGAGGGAGACACAGGGAGTTTCACTCTGCCATGTCTTATCAGACCAATGACAGTAAAAAATGCTTTGGCTGACTTAGGGGCCAGTATCAACCTTATGCCATATTCTTTTTTCCTACGATTGGGAATCTCCAAACTGAAGCCAACAAGGATGAGTATTCAGTTGGATGATCGATCAATTAATACCCTATTGGAGTTTGTGAAAACCTACTCGTAAAAATAAACAATTTTGTCTTCCCGGTCGACTTCGTAGTTTTGAAAATGGATGAAAATGATCTGGTCCCAATCATCTTAGGGCGACTGTTACTCACTACTGCCCACGCCGTAATTGATGTTCACGAGGGAAAGCTGAGCCTGAGAGTTGAAAAAGAGACCGTCACTTTCAACATAGGAAAGTAAATAGAATCCACTTACATCTGCGATGATTATCTATACTGCGTCGATCATACTACAAAACTCATCCAAGAAAAATGGGTGGAAACGGTGGACCACGATGAAAAATGGGTCAAAATGGAAGAAGAGCGCAACTCGGAAGATGTCCATGTAGTTTCGTTCTACCCAAGACAAGAACAAATCAAACCACTTGAGAGGAAGGTCCAAACCCTCAGCAGCTGAACCACCAAAGTTGGAACTAAAGGAGCTACCCGAGAACCTTGAGTATGCTTTCTTACAAGGAGATGACCAGCTTCCCGTAATTATCTCATCCACACTGCCTGCCCATGAAAATACTAAGCTTCTCAAGGTCCTAAAAATCCACAATGGAGCTATTGCATGGAGCATTGTAGATATTAAAGGAATCGACTCATCTTACTGTACTCACAAAATCCTCATGGAGGATGAATTCAAACCAACCATTCAACCTCAAAGACGAGTGAACCCAAACATCAAGGAGGTGGTAAAGAAGGAGGTCATAAAGCTCCTTGATGCTGGTTTAATTCACCCAATCTCTAACAATCCATGGGTTAGTCCTGTTCAGGTCGTTCCAAAAAAGGGATGGATGACCGTGGTAAAAAATGAGAAAAATGAGCTTATACCTCAGAGAACGGTCACTAGATGACGTGTCTCTATCGATTATAGGAAACTCAATGATGCAACTTGAAAGGACCACTTTACGTTACCTTTCATTGATCAAATGCTTGAACAATTGGTAGGACATTAATAATACTTTTTTCTGGACGGTTTCTCGAGGTATTTCCAAATCCCTATCGCACCGGAAGATCAATAGAAAATTACGTTTACATGCTCATATGGTACTCTCACTTACAAAAGAATGCGGTTTGGATTATGCAATGCCCCAGCCATGTTTCAACGCTATATGATGGCTATCTTCCATGAACTAATCAAAGAAAGCATAGAGGACTTTATGGATGACTTCTCTGTTTTTGGAAGCTCTTTTGATCATTGCCTAGCAAACCTAAAAAGATGCTCAAGCGATGCGAGGATACGAACCTCGTATTGAATTGGGAAAAGTACCATTTTATGGTGAGAAAAAGGATCGTCCTAGATCATAAGGTTTATTGGGAATGAATTAAGGTAGATAGGGAAAAAATCGAATCGATCTCCAAGCTACCTTACCCTAGGAACACAAAATCCATTCGCAGTTTCTTAGGACATGCTTCTACCGAAGGTTCATAAAGGATTTCTCACAAGTCGCACGGCCCCCATGACCCAACTTCTTGTAAAATACGCCCCTTTGTCTTTTTGGAAGAATGCATCCAAGCTTTTAATAGGTTAAAGCGAGAACTAACCCATGCCCCTATTATGATAAAACCCGAATGGTCACTACCATTCGAAATAATGTGCGACGTCAGTGACTACGCTGTTTGGGCAGTTTTAAGGCAAAGGAAAGACAAGCATTTTCAACCTATCCACTACGCTAGTAAAACGATGAACGAGGCACAGGAAAATTACACAATGATGGAAAAGGAACTTTTAGCTGTTGTTTTCACTTTTGATAAGTTCCATCAATATCTAGTTTTATCAAAAACTATCATTTACACGGATCACTCGGCCCTGCGTTATCTCTTTGCTAAACATGATGCAAAACCGTAATTGATAAGATTGATCCTACTGCTCCAGGAGTTCGATATCAAAATTCGAGATAAAAAAGGGCACTGAGAATCTCGTAGCTAACCACCTCTCCCGACTTGGGAATTCAGATCTTGGAAAACTGACCAAGGCCGAAATTCGTGACCTATTTCCCAAAGAACAACTAATGACGATTTCTGATCAAAGCAGTGAACCTTGGTACGCAGACTATGCAAATTATTTGGCAAGTCGAGTTCTACCTTTCCAATCTACCCGTCAAGAGAAACAAAAATTCTTCAATGATCTGAGGCATTTCTTCTGGGACAAACCCTTTCTATTCAAGCAATGCGCGGACCAAATCATAAGACGATGTGTCTCCGGAAATGAGGTTGCCCAAAAGCTTCGACAATGTCATAGTGGTCCATCGGGAGGACATCATGGGATCGCCACCACGGCAAGAAAATTATTTGAAGCCTTGTTCTACTAGCCTAAAATCTTTCGTGATGCACCAACTAGTCCATCTTGGGGGGGGTCTTGCGATGCATGTCAGCGGGTAGAGAAAATATCCCTCGAGGACAAACACCTCATAATACATCCAATCTGTGAAAATAATTACGATGGGAAATTGTATTACAGGGACCATTCCCTTCATCGAAGGGGAATAATTTATCCTGGTAGCCATCGATTACGTGTCCAAATGGGTGCAGGCTCAGGCTTTCCCCACTAGCGATGCTCGAAATGTGCTAAATTTCCTTAAGAAGTTATTCACGCGTTTTGGTGTACCAAAGGCTTTGATAAGCAATAGGGGTACCTGTTTATGCAATTACCAAATGAAACGGGTAATGAAGAGGTATGGAGTAGTTCATAGATTTTCTACCGCATATCACCCACAAACAAACGGTCAAGTCAAAAACACCAATAGAGCAATCAAATGAATTCTTGAGAAATCTATTGGAAACAATAGGAAGGAATGGTCTCATAAATTAGATGACGCGCTTTGGGCTTTCTGAACCGCGTTCAAAACCCCTCTCGGAACAACTCCATTCAGAATAATCTATGGTAAGGTAAGCCATCTCCCTATTGAACTCGAACACAAATCCAATTGGGCCCTTAAGGCCTGTAACATGGATCTAGCAAAAGCTGGAGCAAATAGATTTTTGCAAATTGATGAACTAGACGAGTTGAGGCTTGATGCCTACGAATCCTCTATCTCTTACAAATAGAGGACTAAGAGATGACACAATAAACGTATCAAGACACCTATCAACTATGAAAAAAGAGACAAGGTTCTTCTTTTTAATTCTCGTCTAAGGTTGTTCCCGGGAAAGTTGAAATCAAGATTCTATGGACCATTTGCCGTTAGCAAGGATATGAAGAATGGGGCAATTGAGCTATGCGACAGAAGGAACAAATTCTCGTCAACAAACAATTTAAACCGTATCAAAAGGACATGTCAGGCTTCGACACTGATGATGATATTATTCTTGATGACGAAGGAAGAGTCACGTAAGGAGTGTGACTCCGATTCTAGCTGCAAGACTCATTAAATAAAGAAAAGCGCTTATTGGGAGGCAACCCAATCCATTTATTTTCTCGCATTTTAGGAGTGTCGTGTGTTTTAATTCTTTATTGTTTGTTTTATTATGTTTGAATGATTTGTGATCATGCTAGAAATTTTGTTAGTAAACTTCGTCTTAAATCACAATCAAATGTATTTTGCATCCAAATAATGTAGAGTAAAATATCCGGTTTATAAAAGCCATTTTCAAACATATAAAATCAATTAATTAGATTAATTCGCGTCTTGTGTCATGTTGTTAAGTCAAATGTTTTGTATAGCTAATAATTTTCGTGGTTTATGCAATATTTTTCTAGGAAATAACTAATAGGAATTGTGTGCAGAAATTTTTTCCAAGAAAACGAATGTGAAATCTTCACACTGTCTGAAGACAGCGTCAGGATTTTTCCTGACGGCGTCAAGTCTCCAGACCTGTGAAAATTTGAATTTTTATTATTTTGAAAAATTAATTTTGTATAATCTTTAGAATTTGTAATTTTCATAAACCTTGCAGAAAGCCACAATCTCATTTAGCACAATCATCTTATCTTTACCGCTTTCGTAGTGTCAAAACCCTAATCGTATCATTGTATATTATTATTCCGCCGAATTTTTCGCTAGGTATAGTTGTTTCTTGTCTTTGATTTGTAGGTTATATTTGATGAGAATAGGCTTTGGAGTTCTTAGGATTTTCATATGGACGATTCTTGTATGACGATTTAACCAATTTATCATATGTTTCTTCTTTATTATTGAGCGAAACCAGAGGAGTACTAGTTTCTTTCCCCCTTTTCTTTTCCTTTTATTCTTTTATTTGGGTACTTTAAGAACATTAGGACAATGTTCAAAATAAGTGTAGGGGAAATACACCTTAGAAACTATTCCTTCAATTGCATTTTCTTTCTCCTTAAAATGATGTGTAATTTACCGAAACATAACATAAAATGTAATTTTGACCCAAATTTAATTGGCACATACCAATGAAAACCGAGTATTATTAGCGTCTCATGGATAGGAATTATATGACAAGCATAAAAACCATACCACTCTAAAAATTCCACCCAAAAATATGAGGTTCGCCCCTAGATCTTTAGGAATTTAGGTATCCATATTTTGATACCTAAAAGTAAACACCTTCTACGTGCTCAATTAATGAATAGCAATCATATGTGTCGCGTTCATGGATTTGATCGTGCATATGTGATTTTGTCACTTTTTCTGGAGCATTGGTATCGGTTAAATCTATATGAGAGTGTACCGGTAGTATAATAAATTCTAGAACTTGTTTTTGTGATTCTCTCGATACTGCTAATAAGATCCACATTGGTGTATTATGATATTTTTGTTTTTTTTTTTTTTTTTTTTTTTTTTCTTGCTAAATATCAGATGCACTAGACAAACCCTATTGTTTTTAAACCTGTATTTGTTATGATGGTCTCCCCGACCATATAACTACCCCACACCCTTGCTATGCACTCATTTTTAGTGCAAGATACCCCTAGTACACCCCTCTGAGCCTATCCTTATCGCGGTTCTTGTAATTTTCTGGTGGATTCCAGATTATTAATGAAGAGCATTGTTTACACCCACACCAAATGTTACACCCAAATCGCCTTAGCCTTTCTTTTATGTACTCATTTTTAGTACATTAATGTAAAATCCAGTTAATTATTTTCTTGAGTACATGGTTAAGTAGAGTCTTTTGATTAGTGTATACAGTTTTGGGACGATTGGGATTCATAGTAGTTTTTATTTTATAGAGAAAATGAGGAAAAAGTCAATTTAGTACCCCTAAACGCGCATAATACACTCCATGTTATTTTGATCCTCACAATTTGGGTCATTAGTTAGTTTGTAATTATGACTTCTAAAACTCAAGTGTAGGGGTATGTTTATAAAGCCCAAGTCATGTATTGTTATGTTTCAACAAATGACAGGGCAAAAGTGTACGAAAAAATGTATATATAAAAAGAAGAAAAAAAGAATCGAAAAAACTGTATATAAAAAAAAGAAAGAAAAAAAGATGTACGGGCTGTCATTTTGCTTATGTTCATGTTTATATCAGATAGTTCGATGTAAAGTTTGTATATCTTAGTCCTAGTGTGATCGAGTCTTGGCTTAGCAGCACCCACATGTATTCTTGTATTTTAATTAACTCACCACCACCCCAATGCCTATACTACACTACAACGGTTAGGTGCACTACCTAGGGAGTTGTAAAATTAAAGTGGGATTTACAACCTCATCACCTTTAAAGACCTATTTGATAGTAATTCTGATATGCTTACGCAATAGTGGTGGATGTTTGATCCTTTATCAAGCTTATGCTAATTTATATGCTATGACAGGTAATGAGTGTTAATTTTCCGTTACCCATATTGTCATATATCATTATACATCCGAGAGAAAGAGAGAATCCAAACACTTATTGTGAGACGCTAGTGTATAATTTCCATGCTTTTAATTACGAGGTCTAATTGATTGTGTCATAAATTATATTTGAAAAGTAAGTTAAATGCCCCAGATATTTTTATTGTTTAGGTAGAAAAGCTTATTTTCTTGAAGACAAGTAAATCCCAAATGTAGGGTATTTGATAAGGTGTCATTTTATACACTTTTCGGGGTCATTTAACCCCCCAAATCATGCAAATATGCTCAAAATACATGTTTAATCATTTGCTTTTGTGTTTTTAGCATTTGGGAAGCTTTTGGAGGATGTACACGTGACTTGGACTCAATTTGGGAAAAAATAGGACAAGATTGCAGCTTTACGCGAAGTGGCTTCAAAGAATCGCATACAGTGTCTGGAGACGGCGTCGCAATTCCTAGCGACGCAGTCAAAACCTACAAGATACGGCGTCAAGAAAATGGTGACGGCGTCAGAACGTAACCCCCTCAATAAAACCCTAAAAGATTCGGTAAAGCGACGGCGTCAGGATTCTTGCGCCGCCGTCGCGATCTATTTCCTATATATAAAAACTCGTTTTTAGGGTTTGATTTGGCAAAGGTAGGTCTTACTTTCCATTAAATTATAGCATTGGGGCTAACATTTGAATGGTTTTGGATGATTGACCCTCGTTTGTAAACAATTATCATTCAGAAATTTTATTGGTTTCCATTGAAATCATTTTGTCAATAACTTTGTCTTCCCTAAGTTTAGATACCTTATTACCTTTTGTTTCTCCTTGACAAAAACCTTCGTAATGTGACCTATTAAAAGACTCTGTTTGACTATATTCATTCGTGTTTTCTTGGACAACAGAAATTTCCGTATGCCTTGAACTTTAAACCTTCTTGAAAGATCAATGTCCTTTTGAGCTTATATCCTAGATTTCATTAACTTACTTCAAGTTTTGTCATAGGTCAACTTAACTATTCATTAAAAGCCTTGACTTCTCAAAACTCTGACCTGTTGTATTTGAAGTCAAAAAGCAAAGCAACTATCCCGAATTCTATTAATTCGCCTAGAGTTTCACTAGTTTCCGGCAAGATTATTTTGCTACTCAGTTAACTCTTAGTCAATGTTGCATTTGCTTGTCTTTAATTGCATTTTTGAACTTTTTGAATGTCATCGACATCAAGCTTTAAATTAGTAAATTAAATTAGCAAGTGCAACACGCGTTCATCATCACACATCGTAACATCATGTTGGTCTTCTGTAGATCAATATCACACATAATATCCGGTGAGTCAGGAATAACATTACTACCACCACCCGTTTCCACTGCACAGGGTTTACAAATCATTCAGATTGCACAAAATTTTGTAAAACATTGAAAACCATTATCAATCATATGTAGGTAACTGTTCCAATGGCCAGCGTCAGTGCCTGAGTCTGCATAGGAACCTCTTGAATCCTTTGCCAGTTTTAGTAAGCTGTAATGTGCTTCCAACTCTTGTCATCAATTTTCCTCATCCTGTCTGCTACCAGATCAATTGCTCTGCTTGAAGTTGAACACCTTTCTCAAGCTTGTTCTACACAGCAACATCTTTTCCCTTGTGATACGTAGTCCTAAACCCATTTTGGCTTTCTGCTCCTTAGCATAAATGACCAAATTCCTTACAGTTAAGCACTGTACCCCCAGACTGTTTCACTACTGAAGGACCCACGCTACAATTCCCAAGCCCCAACAACATTTATTGCCCCCTGATTCCCAAACTGTCAGTCTGATTGTCATTTCTGTAGCCTTTGGAGTAGTATCCAAACATTCTGTTCCTTGGTTATGAGGAAGTTACTAGAGTTGTTGTGGTAGGTTTTGTAGATTTCTTAGAATACTGTTGCAATGAGCCAAATTCTTCTGCATATCTTTGTCCTCTTACTTGTTCATGAGGGGATTAGGAGGAGGAATCACTACTCACTGTCTTCTCAAAGGCCGACTTTCCAGATGAGGTTGATGGTATTGGCTATCCTCTTTTGACCTTTGGGTATCTTGTAGCTGCATGAGATCTGGTTTGGATAGTGAAGCTTTTGATGTTTGAGCATTGGATTGTTGTGCATGATATTTTGTGATGTTTTTGTGGTTTGATAATAAGGATCTTTGCAATTGTTTGAGCAGTCAACAAGTGCTAATGTTGAGCAATTCGTTGCCATATGATCCTTTCAGCACGAGTTCTTAACTTCCCTATTTGGTATTGTTTCAAGAATGTCAAAGAGCTTACGATAAAAACTTCAGACCAACTTGTGTTTGGTTGCTCTTCAACAATCCGTACAAAATCTTTACCCTATCCTGGTGTGAAGTTGTTTGAAGAATTGAACATTGACTTGCAATGTTGCAACTTGTCAAATTGTTTCTGATCCTTTCATTCATCATTTGTAGAATCTTGTGTAGTAAGACTCCAAATTGTCTCTCCATCGTGAGAAGTATTTGACCAAATTCCAAAAAAGTTTTGGTCTTGACATCTTTGCATATTGATGATACACCTTGTATTTGAAACCTCTCATGGCTTTCCCACTATTCTTGAGCATGTCTGGACATGCTCAAACATTATGAGTAGATTTCATCTCCAAATCCCAGTCAATATCATATGAATCGCTCTTTTTTTCAGATTCATAATGAGCTTTGTTCTCAGAGTCAGAGTCCCCAGAACTGTCTCGACATGATGTTTTTTAGCAGGAATTCTTAGAGAATTCCTCTGTTTGCCGGAACATGCGCTGGTGTTGTACCATTGTTAGGAGTATAAGGGACCCTTTGAGAATGCACTTCCGTAAGGCAATCACCATTCTGATCATGTGATCAGTTATCGTAAGAACCGGATTCGCCATTGTGCATTATCGTCCTGTTGCAAACATTGTGACGATCCCTTGAACCTGTGCCAATATGTTGTAGTGCATTTGACTGTCCAGTTTGGAAGTTGCAATTTTTGAGTTCGTCATTGGTGAAATAAGAAGTGAGAATGATTTGTATGATCTTAATGCAGGTAAATGATTGTTGTTGTGGATTGAGTACAATTAATGTCACGTGGGATTTTCAATTCTTGATTTAAACCGAGAGAAGAATCGTATCATTCACGGATTTTAAAAATCAAGAAGAAAAACCGTGAATGAATTTTGATTTGGAATCAGCGAAAATTCCAAAAAAAACTGAAAACGTCATAAATCATGGAAAAACGATGTTTTTTTGGTCTTTCAAAATAAAATCCATATCCATCTAAAGTGAAGGTTACAAGCGTGATCCGTCTCGTTTTTCACTTCGATTTGAGAGGCGTCACCCAGCTAAAAACGGACTTACGTATCAAAAGTTAATGCTGTTTTAACTAACCCTTTACGTCACACAAGTTTTCTAAAAAAAAAATTCGTTTGGTTTCGCGTCGTACGATGGCCCTCGTTCGAGTCCGTTCGTTCGTTGTCCTCTCTTTCGATCGTTGCTCGTTTTCGGACGTTGCTCGTTCGATCGTTGCTCGTTCGAATCGTTTCCATCTCTTTCGAATCGTTGCTCGTTCGATTCGTTGCTCGTATCGATATCGTTTGCTCGATCGAAATCGTTGCTCGTACTATTCGATATATCGGTGCTCGTCTCGAATCGGTTCGTCGGCTAGGTGTTGTTTCGATGATCATTGTTCGTAGGCTTGTTCGATATGATGCTATGTTTCGAAGGTCCCTTGTTCGATCAACAAGAAATGCCGCTCGTCTTGGTCCTTGTTGAAGCGACTCGTTCGAACCTTACGGATTTCACTAATCGTTCGATGCTCGAAAGGAAAATGCTAGTTCGATCCTCGAAAAAATGCTAGTTCGATCCAAAGCAAAGAACAAACTCTTGTTCGATCCGTGAGATAATAACTAGTTCGATCCTTGCGTTTGTCTCAGCCACGCACGAAGTAACCACGATTACAATACAATTACAAACACTAAATCGAACCACTTTGCTAACAAAAAACTAAACACGACACGACAAAACAACATAAAAATATACAAACAAAGAAACAACCACGTAAAACTAACAAAAACTAAACCCACACGGCGAATGATACCAAATATGTCGGTTACCCTTAAAATCATCCATTTACTTCATATTGAAACACAAGAAATAAAGATGAAAAATATTGAAGAAGTTTAGAGAGAAGTTAGAGAGAGAAAGGTAGAGAGAAGAAAAAGATTGGAAGATTACTTGCAAAATTACAAATGAGAATCAACAAGAACCAACCCCCTCTCCATACTTGGAGAGGGGTATTTATACTTAATACCAAGAGGCTTTCATGCCTTGGTATTTCTACGGGCCGGGCTCGGGATTACTTGGGCTTGTCGGTCCGATACACGTGACCGGATAGTATACATTTACGAAGCCGTTTACACCGTGTAGCCTATTAACAACGTATAATTATTTTAGTGACCGAGACCTAATATAATTATGAATGATCAAGATTTAGAGAATCAAAGCAACACATTTAGAGATGAAAGCAGCAGGTCAAGGAATGAATGCAATGACAAAAGCACTTCTAGGAATGATACGGACACCAGACCTTCCTATGACACAGAACCAATGGTTGAGGTACCATATACTGCTGAATATAATGTGTTTGCTATTTACACATAACATTCTGAGTAACCTGAATGCATTATTAACAAATTTGTAGTGAAAAAGGTTGATAGTAATGTCATTCCTGATTCACCGGATATGTGTGATAATGATATTCAGACTAACTAAAATGCTAAAGATGAGCGTGCTGCGCTTGCCAATTTAATTGCAAATTTAATTGCAAATTTAAAACTTGACATTGATAAAAACAAAACGATTCAAAAGCAATTAAAGAAAGCAAATGCATCATTGACTCAAGAATTGAAAGAGTGCAAATATACTCTTGCAGAGACTAGTAGAACCCTGAGGGAGCCTAATAGTATTTGGGATAGTTGCCTAATTGTACTTCAAAACAAACATACTAAGCTTGAGAAGTACATGGCCTTTAATGATCGTACAGTTGATTATGACAAACTTGAACGTAAGTTAAATGAAACTCTAGGA